>CM042379.1:15402768-15617768 GCA_023634145.1 Thymallus thymallus | reverse complement strand
ATATTTTAGAGGGATAACTATTTTTAAATTATTCATACATTCATTTCACAGGTTAATTTGGTTTAGGTTAGGGTTAGGGTTAGTGTTAGTGTTAGGGTTAGAGTTAGAATTAGGGTTAGTGTTAGGGTTTAGTGTTAGTGTTAGGGTTTAGGGTTAGGGTTATGGTTAGGAGAATCCCAACATCACCATTTGTTTTTAGGACAATCTATGGATGAAATGCTTTCAAATAAGAGCATCCACAAGTCTGTGTGATGTATGGTTAATATTTTAGAGGGATAACTATTTTACAATTATTTATACTTAGGGTTAGGGTTAGGGTTATAGTTAGGGATAGGGTTAGAATTAGGGTTAGGGTTTAGGGTTATGGTTAGTGTTTAGGGCTAGGGTTAGGGTTAGTGTTTAGGGTTAGGATTAGGGTTAGGGTTTAGGGTTAGGGGAATCCCAACATCACCATTCTTTTTATAGGACAATCTATGGATGAAATGCTTTCAAATAAGAGCATCCACAAGTCTGTGTGATGTATGGTTAATATTTTAGAGGGATAACTATTTTACAATTATTTATACTTAGGGTTAGGGTTTAGGGTTAGGAGAATCCCAACATCACCATTCTTTTTTAGGACAATCTATGGATGGAATGCTTTCAAATAAGAGCATCCACAAGTCTGTGTGATTTATGGTTAATATTTTAGAGGGATAACTATTTTTAAATTATTCATACATTAATTTCACAGGTTAATTTGGTTTAAGGTTAGGGTTAGTGTTAGGGTTAGTGTTAGAGTTAGAATTAGGGTTAGTGTTAGGGTTTAGTGTTAGTGTTAGTGTTAGGGTTTAGGGCTAGGGTTAGTGTTTAGGGTTAGGATTAGGGTTAGGGTTTAGGGTTAGAGGAATCCCAACATCACCATTCCTTTTATAGGACAATCTATGGATGAAATGCTTTCAAATAAGAGCATCCACAAGTCTGTGTGATGTATGGTTAATATTTTAGAGGGATAACTATTTTACAATTATTTATACTTAGGGTTAGGGTTTAGGGTTAGGAGAATCCCAACATCACCATTCTTTTTTAGGACAATCTATGAATGAAATGCTTTCAAATAAGAGCACCCACAAGTCTGTGTGATGTATGGTTAATATTTTAGAGGGATAACTATTTTACAATTATTTATACTTAGGGTTTAGGGTTAGGGTTAGGAGAATCCCAACATCACCATTATTTTTTAGGACAATCTATGGATGGAATGCTTTCAAATAAGAGCATCCACAAGTCTGTGTGATTTATGGTTAATATTTTAGAGGGATAACTATTTTTAAATTATTCATACATTCATTTCACAGGTTAATTTGGTTTAGGTTAGGGTTAGGGTTAGGGTTAGGGTTAGGGTTAGTGTTAGGGTTAGAGTTAGAATTAGGGTTAGTGTTAGGATTTAGTGTTAGTGTTAGGGTTTAGGGTTAGGGTTATGGTTAGGAGAATCCCAACATCACCATTTGATTTTAGGACAATCTATGGATGAAATGCTTTCAAACAAGAGCATCCACAAGTCTGTGTGATGTATGGTTAATATTTTAGAGGGATAACTATTTTACAATTATTTATACTTAGGGTTAGGGTTAGGGTTATAGTTAGGGATGATTAAAAGCATTTATTTACACAATTTAAACATTTAATCACCAACACACAATTTCCACCACCCAATAATAAATAAAACCCAGGGGAGCATCTTCCCTCCCCACTACTTCTTACCTACCCTGACCGCTCTCCTAACTCTTCCTATCTCTTCCTATCCCCCTTCTCTATCCTATCCCCAACCCTAATCCCCCTTTCCATCTTTCCCGGGCACCTCCTCTCCTCCCTCTTCATCCTCCCTTTCAAATCTTGTTCCACCCTCCTCACTATCCCTTCCACCCCCCAATCTCTCCCTGTCTTCACCATATTCTGCCTGGCTTCCCACAGCCCCTGTTTAAAGAGGCTTATGAGAAGCCAGAGCAGAAATCTGTCCCTACCTGTCCCCCCTGCTCTCCCTATACCTCTCTCTACCCTAGCCCACGTCAAAACAAAATCCCCCTTCACCCTGCCTAACAACACCTGTGCCTTTGCCCATACTACCCCGGCAAAGGCACAGTCCCAAAAGGCATGACGCACTGTCTCCTCCCCGCCACAAGATGGTCTTGGGCAGGTGGGGGATCGCGCCAAGCTATGCCGGTGGAACGCACCGGCAAACACTTGTGGAGGCTCAACCAATTCAGGTCCTTGAGCCTGTTGTCCAGACCCCGCGCCTGCACTCCCTCCCAGACCACAGCCGGGATACCCACTACAGGCACCGGACACCCTCCCTGTCTTACCTCTTCGTACAGGTGTCTGTGGTCTAAACCTACTCGGGCAACTTCAACCTCGGGGTGCGCTCGCAGCCACTTGGCCGCATGGCCGAAGTGCCACGGCAGCTGTTCCGCCCGAGGACCCGCGTTAGACCACACCATTACGCTTCTCGCCTGGTAGGAGAAGAACACCCGCAGGAGGTATCCGGACGGGTGTCTCACCGGATGAGCAAGCTCTGTCAACAAAAAGGACACAAAAATTGCATCCAGCTTGAGGGGGAAATGTGGTACCCCCCTGCCTCCCTCCCCGATGGGGCAGAGCATGCGCGCCCTGGCGACCCACTCGTACCTGCCACCCCACATGAACTGGAACACTAACCTCACTAGAGGCCTCCTCAGACAGGCTGGCAACGGGTAGACGTACGCCAAGTACAGAAGAGATGGCAATACGTCCACTTTGAGGACCAGGACCTTGCCTATAAAGGACAATGACTTGGCCCTCCACATCGCCAGCTTGTTCCTTACCACTGCGATGCTCATGTTCCAGTTCAGCGTCGCTGAGCCAGAGGTCTCAAAGTGGACCCTGAGTATCCTCAGGGCCCCGTTACAGAGAGATAACCCCCCGGGCACATCGGGTCAAAAACGTCACCCATGTAACCGTTTACGCTCACTCGGCACCCCGCTCCGACATATAACGTACGAATCCACCCTATAAACTTTTCCCCAAATCCTAATCTAACTAGCACCCTGAAAAGAAAGGATCTATTCACTCGATCAAAGGCTTTCGCCTGATCCAGCGCTGCCACCATAAAAGGCAGTCCTCTATCTTCTACCCAAGCGATGGAGTCCCTAATCAACTGTAGGTTCCACCTAATAGAGCGGCCCTCTACCCCGCACGTCTGATCCTCGTGGACGACATAGGGAAGGGCTGTGCGCAACCGGTCCGCTAGGACCTTTGCAATTAACTTGTAGTCCACGCACAGCATGGTCAACGGCCGCCAGTTGCCCAGATCTGTGGCGTCCCCCATCTTGTAAAGGAGCGACAGCACACCTATGGCCATTGAAACCCCCGGGACCCCCGTCTCGAGGATGGCCTTCAATACTTCGAGGACCACCGGTCCAAGTATCCCCCAAAACTTGAGGTAAAACTCGGCCGGCAACCCATCCGTCCCGGGCACCTTCCCTTTTCCCATCCTCCTGAGGGCGCTCTCAACCTCTTCGAGGGAGATCTGATCCTCCAATGCTTCTCTGATGTCCTCCGGCACTTGCCGGGACAAGTGTTCTAAAAACACGTTTCCCTGCTCTACATCTACCTCCCTTTCCTTAAACAAACCTTTGAAATGGTCAGTGGTCACCCTGACCATCTCCTCCGGCTCACTAACTACACTACCTGTTTCTTCCCTAACCCCATACATTACCTTCCTACTCTGTCTGCCCCTAAATGATTTAAAGAACTCAGCGGAACAAGTCTCGTTGTGTTCTAAGAAACCGCTATGCACACGCTCCAGAAATGCACAAGCTTTCCGCTCATGCACCTCCCTGAGCTGCGCCTTTAGGGCTGCGGATCTCTCCCAGTCGACCGACCCGCCGAGGTTGCCTGCCTCGTACTCAAGGTCGAGCAACCTTTGGATACGATCCACCTCCCTCCTTTCCTCCCTTTTTACCCTCTTACAATAACCTATAATAAAGACCCTAATCCTCACCTTAGCTACTTCCCACCACTCTAACACCCCCTCGCACATGGACCGGAGGCCTTCCAGCCCCCGAAAGAAGGCAAGAAAGGCATTGACAAAAGCTTGCTCATCCAGTACATCCCGATCTAACTTCCAGTACCCCCTACCGAAGAGGCAGACTGGTGAACTTACCTGCAGGAATACCCCATCGTGATCTGAGAAGAAAACAGGCAACAGCCGCCCAGACAACCGACCCAAAGACCTGGATAGAAAAATATAGTTGAGCCTCCGCGTAACCCCCCGGGAGTTGCGCCAAGTGGGACCAGCCATTGCCGGAGTAGTGTGCAGGCCTCCATCTACCAGACCATGGCAAGCCATTAGTCCGGTGATGGAGCCTGCACTACTGTCCCCCCCAACCCCTAAATCTATATTAAAATCACCCCCTATCACCAATTGCCTATTTGTGACACACAGCGGCGCCAGACAGTCCACCATCTCCTTCCTGTCTGCCGCCAACTGTGGCCCGTACACCCCTACTAACCTATACCTCGAACCCCTACATGTGACATCCACCCCCAAAACCCTGCCCTGCATCACAACAAAAGTGCTCTCTACCTTAACCTCCCTATTCCCAAACAAAATCCCTACCCCCGTTGAGTGCACCCCTCCTATGCCCCACACTGACTCCCCCTTGTTCCACTCCCTCTTAAACCTAACTACATCCCCACCATCCCTTAGGTGAACCTCCTGTAAAAAACAAAAATCAAAACCCACACCCTCTAAATATCCAAAAACCGCCCTCCTTTTAACCCTATCCCTTAATCCCCTAACATTTAAACTAACAATAGTAATTTTCCCTATAATAATGAAATTAAATAAAAAAACTATTCCCTCTCATCCCCAAAAAACAAAAGCAGGAGGCTCACCTGATGCTCCCCTGCTCCATCTCCACAGACACAGACAGGGACTCCATCTCCCCTCCCGAGTCCCCCCCACCTTCTTCCATCTCTCGAGCCCAGGATGCAGGGAGGGTGTTTGGCTCCTGAGTCTGCTGCATCCTGGGTTCTTCACCACCCTCCTCCAAATCCCCGGCCCCACATCCGGTCAGGAAGAGATCAGGGGTTCCCGGATCCTCAAGACCTGACTGGGGGCCTCCGGTCAGCCAGCCCCCCGCTGCTCTTTGGGGAATGATGTCCTCGAGGAGTTGGTGGGGAGGGGAAAACAGCGAGGACATGGGCGCTTTTCCCACCTCGCCTTCCTTCTCCCCCATGACTCTCTTCGATCCCCCCCCTCCTCCTCCCCCACCATCCCTCTCCCTCCTGCCGCCATCAGCGCTCCCCCTCCTCTTCCCACTTCATGTCGGCGTTGATGGCAAAGGGGAGACGCTGCCCCCGCTGCCCGCCAGCTCCTCCACCATCCCCCTCATCTCCTCCAACCGGGAAACTGGTGTCTCCCTTTCCCTCCCCGCCGACTCTCCGTCTCCCTCCTTCTCCATGCCTGCTGGGTCTGTGGCTGGCTCCTTCCCCTCCTCCTCTCCTATCGTCGCTGCCGTCCCCGGCACTCCTTCTCCCTCGCTTCCTTCCTCCACCGGCACCGTCTCACCTTCTGCCGCTTTAGGTACCTCCTCCGTCCTTGAGGCCCCTTCCCCCGGGCCTGCACTTGGGTCAGTGCCTCCTCCTCTCCTACTTCCTCCCCCATCCCCTGCTCCTGCTCCCCCACCAGCTGCAGATGCGTATGTCCTCTGACGAGCCCGGCAATCACGCCACAGGTGCGCTAACGAGCCACACCCGTGGCATGCCTTGGGCTCGTCACAGTCCTTGGCCTCATGTGCTAAAGACCCACAAAATCTGCACTTTCTGTTGCTGCACGAGGCGAAAATGTGGCCATAGGCCATGCAACGCCTGCAAAACGGAGGCTGGCGGGCATAAAACAGAGTTCCCCTGTCTGCTCCCAGAGAGAACAGGGCTGGAGGGTGTACGTAGCCACCCAGGCCCTTCGGGTCCTCCCTCAGGAGTGCCTGGAAGCATCTCCTTCCATTCCAAAACCCAAGGGAGTCCCTAAGGTGCCTGGCTGAGGAGACATTGTCCATGTATCTCCCCAGAAAGGCCCTCACCTCCTCGTCCTTCACATGGGGGTTATACATGTTTATAGTCACCACTCTGAAATTGTTTTTTGCTAGGCTTGTTACTTCATACAGGCTCATAGGCCTCGCCATTCCCACCTCTCTTACCTTCTTCATCACCTCGTCGTGTTTCTCCTCTGTGTAAAAGGAGACGTCATATGCCGACTCCAATGGGTTTCCCTGGAGGCAGAAAACGTCCTTTACCGTCAGCTTTATAATTCCCATCAATATCGTTCTCCCAAATGTTTCTCGTCCAAATGGGTCCATATCTTTGTCCTTCCACGCGAACCTTACTGTGTTTGCCAGTCCAATCCCTGGGGTTAGGGTTAGGGTTATGGTTAGGGTTAAAGTAAGGGTTAGGGATAGAATAAGGGTTAGTGTTAGGGTTTAGGGTTAGGGTTAGGGTTTAGGGTTAGGGTTAGGGCTAGCGTTAGTGTTAATGTTAGTGTTAATCCGCAACTTCAGCTCCCTCTGGACGCATTTCAATTTATCCTTGTCCCTCTCCTTGAAGGACCTCTTCTTCTCATTCAGCAGGGCCTTCAGGTCACTGGTGACCCAGGGTTTATTATTTGGAAAACAGCGTACCTTCCTGGTGGGTACAGTGTTGTCTACACAAAAATTAATATAGTCCGTTATGCAGTCAGTAAGTCCATCGATGTCCTCCCCATGAGCCTCACAGAGCACATCCCAGTCTGTTGTTTCAAAGCAGTCCTGTAGGGCCTCATTCAGGGTTAGGGTTAAGGTTAACCCTAACCCTAACCTAACCTGAAGGCACATGCCCTCTCCTGGGGGTTCTGAATGACATAGAACCTCCAGAGATATGATGATTTCAGAAGACAGACCTATCAACAACCGTGTCTATCCACTATCCAGCGACCTTGTTTTCCTTTTAGAATGTAAAAAACTATCTACATGTGTCTCAGAGCTGACAGCACAGCCTTGGTGTATTGATCACTGAGTAGCTCTGATGGTGAAGGTGAATGAAGATGCTTGAAGACGCATTGGGACTTAATTCCCTAACAATTACCTGAAATACAATGAATAAATGCTTTCAATTAATACAATACCAGATTCTCACAAATCATCCAGCCCTATAGGCCCTGGTCAAAAGTAGTGCACTGTAGGGGATAAGGTGCCATTTGGGACACAGATTGTTTTTTATTAATGCTGTGTACAATTATATCTATCAAATGTTGGTCATCACCCAATGCATTATTTCTGGAATACAAAACTGCAGCAATTTCAGAGGTTCTTCAATTCACTGCATCTGTGTGCTGGTCTGAAGCCAGTCGATGCATCTTTGTTTTGGTTTGTAGCCATTGCAGCACTCTTTAATTACTGGCCAGCCACTTAAAATATTTGATTGATGCAGTGTATAAGTGCACAATAATAAAATCTAACTTTTGTGTAACAGGATGTGTAACCAGGTGCATTTCTGTTAGTATTTGAAATATTAGGGTGAAGTCAGTATTTCATTTTCTTGACACACAGCTGTTGCCCTTCCCTGTGTAGCCTATCTCACCACAATTATCTTTCCTATAATTACCCCTCAGCACCCCAACACGATGCCTAGCCGATACCAATCCTAAAATACATGTGTGTCCGTGTGTGTGTGTGTGTGTCTGTGAGCGAGAGAGAGAGAGAGAGAGAGAGAGAGAGAGAGGGGGGGCGGGGTGTAGTCTGCAGGGTGATTGCAATCTTCCTTCTCGTTCATCCCTGGGTTAGTCGACTGCACGCGTGAAAGTGCTTTTACTCCCAACGATGGAAACATTCTGCTGTAGGCCTTTTCTGCTTGCATTAGAGAGATACTAGTTTTGGGATTAGGTAATGTTATTCCCGACGCGCACAGTCCATTGCGGTCCTAGATCAATACGGATAGATATTGACATGTGTGAGAAAGGTTTAGTATATGGCCATTTGTTGTTTCTTGTTCCGCAGGATTTGAGAGAGCGAGAGTGAGATGGCTTCGCGATCCAGTGACTGGAATCGTCAGCAGCAGAGGTAGAGAGTCTCTCGCGCTCGCCCTGCGGTCGATGTTGCTGTCTGTTGCACGATGAGCGTAGCTCTGCAAGATTTGCGGAACAACGTAAGTCTGGTAATGATCATATTTTATCTTCTCTAACACGATGTTACTCTTCTCATAATGTATTAGGAGAGAGAGCGCCGCGAACTCACGTATGTGATCGAAACCCATCGCAATAAATCACCATATTTATTTTAAGGTGTTTCTTACTGCTTAAACGATTTCGCAGTCATGATTCGATTATGCCTTGTTTATATTCTGCACATATAGGCTATGTGGACAATAATGCTCGAGCAGATTCCCAGGTAGGCTTTGGTCCTCATCATATCCATCCTAAAGTACTGTGATCGGTGCTCACTGCACATTATGGAAATAGTGCCCTTGCTCTTTCCATACAAACGTCGGCTCTTTCCATACAAACGTCGGTATCTTTTCATAATTTATCGAAATGCTTTTATAAGAGGTGCTGCCTCAGACACTCGTGCATAAATCGAGAAACACGTTTTTCCAGCATAGGCCTACATGTTATGACATGTAATAATTGTATTTTATTTATTTGAAGTTGTTATAGAGACATTGCTTAGTCCAAGATCCATGGGCTGACACTACCAGTAAATATTAATAGAAAGGTTGAGGTTTTATTCAGTGTCATCTCTTTAAGGGCCACACATACACACATGGCTGAGTTGCACTGTGTTGGCTCTGGCTATCTCTCTCTCTGTGTCTCTCTCTCCATGTCTTGTTGTGGGGCCCTAGGCTTGTTCAGACTGACATTTTGCAGTGTTGGCTACCTCTGACTACTTTATTTAGCCTAGATTAATTGTGTTATGGGCTATTGTTTTAGAGGTGTTTCAGAACCACACTTGCATGGGCTTTAGTTCTGCATGGGCTTTAGTTAGTTAGGAGACCCTGGTTTGAACCTCAGTCGGTTACACTAGCTTATAACTAACCTAGGCCTATCTTGTTTATTTTGAACTTCTCCATTTTGCTTTTTCATTTGTCCTTGGTTTTGAATATAATGTATAGCCTTTTTGTCTCGCTACTGGGTCTTCCTTCAGGTCTTATATTTTGTTGACTGGGTGTGCCTATGTAGGCTAATGTAGGCAAAAGGACATGATATGGAACTAGAGTAAAGCCATGTATTCTACTATGATAACCAACACACAGCTGTTGACCGGGCAAACGGGATGGGCATGTTTGGTTGTTTGGTTATGTAGAGATTCCAGTCTGACAGGCTGTACCTGTTGTTGCTATGGTGATGTTGCATTGTGTCGTTGTCACCGGAATATTATGGGATGTAAAAATGTTCCCAATACCTGTGTTACGAACACCAATGGTATTTACACTGCCTCAAAAGGCTGATCTCATCACATTTTAGCATGTAGGACATCAAAGCACCTCAGGTCTGTCCTGCATAGTATCATGCAGAGACATGCACATGTGTGTATGTCATGATACGCTTACTCGCACAGGAGTGAGTAAAATACGTTTACATACACTGAACAAAAATATAAACACAACATAAGTGTTTCATGAGCTGAAATAAAAGATGTTCCATACGCACAAAAGTCTTATTTCTCTAAAACTATGTGCACAAATTCCTTTGCCAAGATAATCCATCCACCTGACAGGTGTGGCATATCAAGAAGCTGATTAAACAGCATGATCATTACACAGGTGCACCTTGAGCAGTGGACAATAAAAGGCCACTAAAATGTGCACAATACCACAGATGTCTCAAGTTTTGATGGTGCAATTGTCATGCTGACTGCAGGAATGTCCTCCAGAGCTGTTGCCAGAGAATTGAATGTTCATTTCTCTACCATAAGTTGGCTCCAACTTTGTTTTAGAGAATTTGGCAGTATGTCCAACCGGCCTCACAACCACAGACCACGTGTAACCACTCCAGCCCAGGACCTCCACATCCGGCCGTCTTCACCTGTGGGATCGTCTGAGACCAGCCACCCGGACAGCTGATGAAACTGTGGGTTTGCACAACCAAAGAATTTCTGCTCAAACTGTCAGAACCCATCTCAGGGAAGCTCATCTGCGTGCTCGTCGTCCTCACCAGGGTCTTGACCTGACTGCAGTTCTGCGTCGTAACTGACTTCAGTGGGCAAATGCTCACTTTCGATGACCACTGGCAGACTGGAGAAGTGTGCTCTTTGCGGATGAATCTCGGTTTCAACTGTACTGGACAGATGGCAGACAGCGTGTATGGCATTGTGTGGGCGAGCGGTTTGCGGATGTCAAAGTTGTGAATAGAGTGCCCCATGGTGGTGGTGGGGTTATGGTATGGACAGGCATAAGCTACTGACAACGAACACCATTGCATTTTATTGATGGCAATTTGAATGCACAGAGATACTGTGACGAGATCCTGAAGCCCATTGTAGTGCCATTCATCCGCAGCAATCACATCATGTTTCATCATGATAATGCACGGTCCCATGTCAAAAGGATCTGCACTCAATTCCTGGAATCTGAAAATGTCCCAATTCTTCCATGGCCTGCATTCTCACCAGACATGTCACCCATTGAGCATGTTTGGGATGCTCTGGATCAACGTGTACAACAGCGTGTTCCAGTTCCCGCCAATATCCAGAAGTTACGTACAGCCATTGAAGAGGAGAGGACAACATTTCACAGCCCACAATCAACAGCCTGATCAATTCTATGCGAAGGAGATGTGTTGCGCTGCATGATGCAAATGTTGGTCACACCAGATACTGACTGGTTTTCTAATCCACACCCCTACCTTTTTTTAAGGATATTTGTGACCAACAGAAATCTGTATTCCCAATCATGTAAAATCCCTAGATTAGGGCCTATTGAATTTATTTCAATTGACTGATTTCTTTATATGAACTGTAATTTAGTAAATTCTTAGAAATTGTTGCATTTATATAACTTATTATAACTTATTCAACGAGTCAGATGGGAAGGATGTACTTCAAATACCCAACAAGGCCGAAGTCCCCGTGATTCGCAGGAGAAAGAGACGGAGATATCGGGGACGTAGTTCAGGGTGTCTTGTAAGGATCCGACAGCGAGTGGGTTATCTGCCTTTACCATCAGTATTACTAGCCAACGTACAATCATTGGAAAATAAATTAGACGAGATACGATCACAAATATCCTACCAACGGGACAAAAAAAACTGTAATATCTTACGTTTTACTGAGTCATGACTGAACATACAGCTGGCGGGTTTTAAGCTTTTTCGGCAGGATAGAACAGGGGAGGCAGTCTATGTATATTTGTAAACAACAGTTGTATTTTTCGTAGCTATATATATACCAGCACAAACCGATGCTGGCACTAAGACCGCACTCAATGAGCTGTATACGGCCATTGGCCAAAAGCGAACAGGAAAACCCTCATCCAGAGACGGTGCTCCTAGTGGCCGGGGAAGTTAATGCAGGGAAACTCAAATCCGTTCTACCTAATTTATATCAGCATGTTAAATGTGCAACCAGAGGGAAAAAAACTCCATCTAGACCACATTTACTCCACACACAGAGATGCGTACAAAGCTCTCCCTCGCCCTCCATTTGGCAAATCTGACCATAATTCTATCCTCCTGATTCCTGCTTAAAAGGAAAAACTAAAGCAGGAAGCACCAGTGACTCGTTCTATAAGAATGTGGTCAGATGACGCAGATGCTAGGCTACAGGACTGTTTTGCTAGTACAGACTGGAATATGTTCCGGGATTCTTCCGATGGCATTGAGGAGTACATCACATAAGTCACCGGCTTCATCAATAAGTGCATCAATGACGTCGTCCCCACAGTGACCGTACATACATACCCCCAGAAGCCATGGATTACAGGCAACATCCGCACTGAGCAAAAGGGTAGAACTGCCATTTTCAAGGAGCGGGACTATAACCCGGAAGCTTATAAGAAATCTCGCTATGCCCTCCGACGAACCATCAAACAGGCAAAGCGTCAATACAGGACTAAGATTGAATTGTACTACACCGGCTCCGATGCTACAAAGGAAAGCACAGCCGTGAGCTGCCCAGTGACACGAGCCTACCAGACAAGCTAAATTACTTATATGCTTGCTTCGAGGCAAGTAACATTGAAACATGCATAATACCATCAGCTGTTCTGGACGACTGTGTGCTCACACTCTCCGTAGCCGATTTGATTAAGACCTTTAAACAGGTCAACATTCACAAGGCCGCAGGGCCAGACAGATTACCAGGACGTGTACTCTGAGTATGCGCTGACCAACTGGCAAGTGTCTTCATTGACATTTTCAACCTGTCCCTGACTGAGTCTGTAATACCAAGATGTTTCAAGCTGACCACCATAGTCCAGGTGCCCAAGAACACTAAGGTAACCTGTAGCACTCACGTCTGTAGCCATGAAGTGCTTTGAAAGGCTGGTCATGGCTCACATCAACACCATTATTCCAGAAACCCTAGACCCACTCCAATTTGCATACAGCCCCAACAGATCCACAGATAATGCAATCTCTATTGCACTCAACACTACCCTTTCCCACCTGGACAAAAGGTACAGCTATGTGAGAATGCTTTTCATTGACTACAGCTCAGCCTTCAACACCATATTGCCCTCAAAGCTCATCACTAAGCGAAGGACCCTGGGACTGAACACCTCCCACTGCAACTGGATCCTGGACTTCCTGATGGGCTGCCCCATGTGGTAAAGGTAGATAACAACACATGCGTCACGCTGATCCTCAACATGGGGGCCCCTCAGGGATGCGTGCTTAGTCCCCTCCTGTATTGCCTGATAACTCATGACTGTATGGCCAGGCACGACTCCAACACCATCATCAAGTTTGCCGATGACAACGATGAGACAGCCTATAGGGAGGAGGTCAAAGACCTTGCCGTATGGTGCCAGGACAACAACCTCTCCCTCAACATAATCAAGACAAAGGAGATGATTGTGGACTACAGGAAAAGGACGACCGAGCACCCCCCCCATTCTCATCGATGGGGCTGTAGGGGAGCAGGTTTAGAGCTTCAAGTACCTTGGTGTCCACATCACCAAAAATCTATCATAGACAGTTGTGAAGAGGGCACGACAAAGCTTCTTCCCCCTCAGGAGACTGAAAAGATTTGGCATGGGTCCTCAGATCCTCAAAACGTTCTACAGCTGCACCACCGAGAGCATCCTAACTGGTTGGATCACTGCCTGGTATGGCATCTGCTCGGCCTCCGACCACAAGGCACTGCAGAGGGTAGTGCGTACGGCCCAGTACATCACTGGGGCCAAGCTTCCTGCCATCCAAGACCTCTATACCAGGCAGTGTCAGAGAAAGGCCCTCAAAATTCTCAAAGACTCCAGTCACCTTAGTCGTATACTGTT
Source organism: Thymallus thymallus (assembly GCA_023634145.1). NCBI lineage: Eukaryota > Metazoa > Chordata > Actinopteri > Salmoniformes > Salmonidae > Thymallus > Thymallus thymallus. Next base: position 15,604,286 of record CM042379.1, on the reverse strand, counting down.
CTCTCTGCTACCGCACGGCAAGCGGTACCGGAGTGCCAAGTCTAAGTCCAAAATGCTTCTTAACAGCTTCTACCCCCAAGCCATAAGACTCCTGAACAGTGCTTGTAGGTAAGCATTTCACTGTAAGGTCTACACCTGTTGTATTCCGTGCATGTGACAAATACGATTTGATTTGATTATAAGGTTTATGATAATATCTCTGAGTAGCACATTTTCTACGGATTAAATTTAGGATCATTATGAGATGATGCTAAACTATATATGCTATACATGCTTGCAATGTGGAGGAAATGCACCCCAAAAGCATTAAAGGGGCAATCCAAGATTTGAAAAGCAACAAAACTGTCACCCAAACACATGTTTTGTTAAACAGCTGAGGAGGCTGGAGAAATGTTAGCACTCTGAAATTCATAGACAGAGGAATAGATGCAAGGACTAGCCATCCATGTCATCAGATCAAAATTATAATTTTTTAACCATGTTTTTGAAGCAACCGCATACGTATTTTCATACGTTGTCATACGTCTCTTTGTGGTCTCAGCCTCAAGTAAAGTGTTAGCAGTTCCTTTGCTGTGGCCAGTTGAGGGTGTGATGATAAAGGCCAAGACTGAGTGACGGCTGGAGAAGGAGGCCCTTGAGTGACCTGAACCCAGGGTTTATCAGGGCTGGGTATCCTGTGTGTGAGTCCTGCCTTAGGGCTGTGGGGTGAGCTCCTTCCTGTCTGAAGCGAGACTCTCCATCTGTCCAGGCTCCATCGGCAGGGCTGGAGAGGTCAACGGCCTCATCCTAAATAGCACCCTATTTCCTACAAAAGGCTGGCCAAACGTAGTGCACTATCTAGAGAAAAGGGTGCCATAATTAGAGATTTTACCAATTTTTGAATAACCCTATTCAGGCACATCATCAATACTTGAGACAATGAGCTGATTTGTTAAGATCATGCAAAACACTCACCACTGTCATTTGTCACTTACTGTCATCCACTTTAGCTTGTATATCATTAAGTGGGATGCAGTCTTTGTTTATTTTCCTAAATGTACTGCTTTTTATTTACATTCTCTCTGACATATTTTAAGTCCTCTTCCTTCTACTGCCCTCCCTTCCTCCATAACATCTCTCCTGGCAAATCGTTCTCGCTAACTCCTTGGTTACTTGACATCTGACATTTCTTTCTTTCTCTCTCTCTCTCTCTCTCTCTCTCTCTCTCTCTGTGAGTGCTGTCGCAAGGAAGGCGTAGTGGAAGCAGGCGCAGGGAGGCAGGAGAGTAACGAGAATAATCACTATTTATTATTACGGAAAACAAACTCCGGTCTGAACAAAAGGGGGAGCTACAAAACAACGTTAGCTCCCATACACACTCAAAGTACAATAATCACCGACAGGGACCCGGGGTGTGCAGAGGGAATAAGACGCACCCAAAATTAGTGAACAAATGGGGAACAGGTGCTGAAACGAAACAGCGCAGACAAACACTGAGTGGTGGGTCGGTGGTGGCTAGTACTCGGGCGACGTCGACCTATTTCGGCAGCCCGCCCGAGGGAAGGGAGCAACTTCAGCCGAAGTCGTGACAGTACCCCCTCCTTCAGGGCCGCGCGTCGACGTCTGCCTCGAGGACGGCCCGGGGGACGAGGCGCGGGGCGTCCCGGATGGAGGCGATGGAACTCCCTCAGCAGGAAGGTGTCCAGGATGTCCTCCACCGGTACCCAGCATCTCTCCTCTGGACCATATCCCTCCCACTCCACGAGGTACTGGAGGCCCCTAGCCCGACTTCTAGAGTCCAGGATGGCTCGGACTGCATACGCCGGCACCCCCTCGATGTCCAGTGGGGGCGGAGGGACCTCCAGTATCCTATGTCCTTGGAGTGGACCAGCCACCACCGGCCTGAGGAGAGACACATGGAACGAGGGGTTCATGCGGTAATCAGGTGGAAGCTTCAGCCTGTAGCATACCTCGTTCAGTCTCCTCAGGACTTTGAACGGTCCCACAAACCGCGGGCCCAGCTTCCGGCAGTGCAGGCGGAGGGGGAGGTTTCGGGTCGAGAGCCAGACCCGGTCCCCCGGTGCGTACACCGGAGCCTCACTGCGGTGGCGGTCGGCGCTCGCCTTATACCTACCCACGGCTTGTTGAAGATGTGCGTGGGCAGCTCTCCAGGTCTCCTTTGAGCGCTCGAACCACTCATCCACCGCAGGTGCCTCGGTCTGGCTCAAATGCCACGGTGCCACGGTGCCAGAACCGGCTGGTAACCCAACACACACACAACACACACTGAAACGGGGATAGGTTAGTGGAGGAGTGACGGAGAGAGTTGTGTGCCATCTCGGCCCAGGGAATGAACTCCGCCCACTCCTCCGGCCGGTCCTGACAATAAGACCTCAGAAACCCCCCTACGTCTTGGTTCACTCTTTCCACCTGCCCGTTACTCTCGGGGTGAAATCCTGAGGTGAGGCTGACCGAGACTCCCAGATGTTTCATGAACGCCCTCCACACCCTGGACGTGAATTGGGAACCCCGGTCAGACACTATGTCCTCAGGCACCCCGTAGTGCCGGACGACATGAGTGAACAGGGCCTCCGCTGTTTGCCGAGCCGTCGGGAGACCGGGCAATGGGAGGAGGCGACAGGATTTAGAAAAACGATCCACAACGACCAGGATCGTCGTTTTCCCCTGTGACGGCGGAAGGTCCGTCAAAGTCCACCGACAGGTGCAACCACGGCCGTTGTGGAACGGGTAGAGGTTGTAGTTTACCTCTGGGTAGGTGTCTAGGCGCCTTGTACTGTGCGCACACCGAGCAGGAGGAAACATACGTCCTCACGTCCTTAGCCAAAGTGGGCCACCAGTACTTTACATTCAAGCAGCGCACTGTCCTCCCGATGCCAGGATGACCAGAGGAGGGTGAAGTGTGGGCCCACGCGATCAAACGGTCACGAACACCGAACGGCACGTACCTGAGCCCCGCCGGACACCGGGGGGGAGGTTGCTCGGTGCGCATCGCCCTTTCGATGTCCGCGTCCACCTCCCATCTCACCGGAGCCACTAGGCACGAGGCAGGGAGGATGGGAGTAGGATCGATGGACCGCTCCTCTGTGTCATACATCCGGGACAGCGCGTCTGCCTTCACATTCTGTGAACCCGGTCTGTAGGAGAGCTTGAAGTCAAACCGGGTGAAAAACATGGCCCACCTAGCCTGACGAGGATTCTGTCTCCTCGCCGCCCGGATGTACTCCAGATTACGGTGGTCAGTCCAGATGAGAAAAGGGTGTTTAGCCCCCTCAAGCCAATGCCGCCACACCTTCAGGGCTTTCACGACAGCCAACAACTCTCTGTCCCCCACATCATAGTTGCGCTCCGCTGGACTGAGCTTCTTCGAGAAAAAGGCACAGGGGCGGAGCTTAGGTGGCCCACCCGTGCGCTGAGACAGCACAGCTCCTATCCCCGCCTCGGATGCATCCACCTCAACTATGAATGACTGAGAGGGGTCCGGATGAGCCAACACGGGGGCCGAGGTAAACAAAGCCTTCAGGTGACTGAACGCCCTATTTGCCTCCACTGACCAGCGCAGGCGCACCACCCCCCCCTTCAGTAGTGCGGTAATGGGAGCTGCAACCTGACCGAAACCCCGGATAAACCTCCGGTAGTAGTTGGCAAACCCTAGAAACCGCTGCACCTTCTTTACCGTGGTGGGAGTCGGCCAATTACGCACGGCCGAAATGCGGTCTACCTCCATCTCCACCCCGGACGTGGAAATACGATATCCCAAAAAGGAGACGGATTGTTGGAAAAACAGACACTTCTCTGCCTTGACATACAGGTCATGCTTCAACAGTCTCCCAAGCACTCTGCGTACCAGGGCCACATGCGCGGCGCGTGTAGCGGAGTATACCAATATGTCATCGATATACACCACTACACCCTGCCCGAGCAGGTCCCTGAAGATCTCGTCTACAAAGGATTGAAAGACTGCTGGAGCATTCTTCAACCCATATGGCATGACGAGGTATTCATAATGCCCTGAGGTAGTGCTAAAGGCTGTTTTCCACTCATCCCCTTTTCGGATACGCACCAGATTGCTCCTGAGGTCTAGTTTTGTGAAAATACGCGCCCCATGCATTGATTCTATGGCACTGGCTATGAGGGGCAGCGGGTAGCTGTATCCCACAGTGATACGATTTATCCCCCTATAGTCAATGCACAGGCGTAGTCCTCCCTCCTTCTTCTTCACAAAAAAGAAACTCGAGGAGGCAGGGGAAATGGAGGGACGAATGTATCCCTGTCGCAGTGATTCGGAGACATACAGTGGGGAGAACAAGTATTTGATACACTGCCGATTTTGCAGGTTTTCCTACTTACAAAACATGTAGAGTTCTGTAATTTTTATCATAGGTACACTTCAACTGTGAGAGACGGAATCTAAAACAAAAATCCAGAAAATCACATTGTATGATTTTTAAATAATTAATTTGCATTTTATTGCATGACATAAGTATTTGATCACCTACCAACCAGTAAGAATTCCGGCTCTCACAGACCTGTTAGTTTTTCTTTAAGAAGCCCTCCTGTTCTCCACTCATTACCTGTATTAACTGCACCTGTTTGAACTCGTTACCTGTATAAAAGACACCTGTCCACACACTCAATCAAACAGACTCCAACCTCTCCACAATGGCCAAGACCAGAGAGCTGTGTAAGGACATCAGGGATAAAATTGTAGACCTGTACAAGGATGGGATGTGCTACAGGACAGTAGGCAAGCAGCTTGGTGAGAAGGCAACAACTGTTGGCGCAATTATTAGAAAATGGAAGAAGTTCAAGATGACGGTCAATCTCCCTCGGTCTGGGGCACCATGCAAGATCTCATCTCGTGGGGCATCAATGATCATGAGGAAGGTGAGGGATCAGCCCAGAACTACACGCAGGACCTGGTCAATGACCTGAAGAGAGCTGGGACCACAGTCTCCAAGAAAACCATTAGTAACACACTACGCCGTCATGGATTAAAATCCTGCAGTGCACGCAAGGTCCCCCTGCTTAAGCCAGCGCATGTCCAGGCCCATCTGAAGTTTGCCAATGACCATCTGTATGATCCAGAGGAGGAATGGGAGAAGGTCATGTGGTCTGATGAGACAAAAATAGAGCTTTTTGGTCTAAACTCCACTCGCCGTGTTTGGAGGAAGAAGAAGGATGAGTACAACCCCAAGAACACCATCCCAACCGTGAAGCATGGAGGTGGAAACATCATTCTTTGGGGATGCTTTTCTACAAAGGGGACAGGACGACTGCACCGTATTGAGGGGAGGATGGATGGGGCCATGTATTGTGAGATCTTGGCCAACAATCTCCTTCCCTCAGTAAGAGCATTGAAGATGGGTCGTGGCTGGGTCTTCCAGCATGACAACGACCCGAAACACACAGCCAGGGCAACTAAGGAGTGGCTCCGTAAGAAGCATCTCAAGGTCCTGGAGTGGCCTAGCCAGTCTCCAGACCTGAACCCAATAGAAAATCTTTGGAGGGAGCTGAAAGTCCGTATTGCCCAGTGACAGCCCCGAAACCTGAAGGATCTGGATGGAGGAGTGGGCCAAAATCCCTGCTGCAGTGTGTGCAAACCTGGTCAAGAACTACAGGAAACGTATGAAGTTCTGCTTTTCTGATGTATCAAATACTTATGTCATGCAATAAAATGCAAATTAATTACTTAAAAATCATACAATGTGATTTTCTGGATTTTTGTTTTAGATTCCGTCACTCACAGTTGAAGAGTACCCATGATACAAATTACAGACTTCTACATGCTTTGTAAGTGGGAAAACCTGCAAAATCGGCAGTGTATCAAATACTTGTTCTCCCCACTGTATGTCTCCATAGCCTCCGTCTCAGCCTGCGACAAGGGATACACATGACTCCGAGGAAGGGCAGCGTCCACCAGGAGATTTATCCCACAGTCCCCTCGTCGATGGGGTGGTAATTGAGTCGCCTTCTTCTTACAGAAGGCGAGAGCCAAATCGGCATATTCAGAGGGAATGTGGATGGTAGGTGCCTGGTCTGAACTCTCCACCGTGGTAGCACCCACGGAAACACCCACACACCTACCAAAGCACCCTCGAGACCATCCCTCCAGAGCTCTCCGTTTCCATGAAATTTTGGGGTCGTGACAGACTAACCAGGGAATGCCCAACACTACAGGAAACGCAGGTGAATCAATGAGAAATAGCTCAATACTCTCCTCATGACCCCCCTGCGTCACCATTCCCTGATTAGCCCAGACCCCAAAGGACGACTGTCTAAAGCATTTACAGGGAAGGGAATATTCAAAGACACAATAGGAATCCCTAACTTCCGGGCAAACGCCCGGTCCATAAAATTACCAGCTGCGCCTGAATCGACTAGCGCCCTATGCTGGGAATGCGGGGAACATACAGGGAACACTACAGACACACACATATGAACAACGGAGGGCTCTGGGTGAGTTTGGTGCTGACTCACCTGGGAAGGCCCGACAGTGCTCTGCCTGCCATCTCGACTCCCAGGAGGGTCCGTCCAACACCGGCTCGCCGTGTGTCCTCGGTGGCCACAGTTGGTGCAGGAGAAAACCCTCCCTCCGGTCTCCCTGGAAGCAGTCCCTCCCAACTCCATGGGTGTAGGAGTGGGTAGGCTGACAGGCTGGTTTGCCGGACCCTGATCGGGACGTCCTCGGGTGGCCAACAGATTATCCAGCCTGATGGACATGTCCACCAGCTGGTCCAGGGTGAGGGTGGCATCCCTGCAGGCCAACTCCCGACGGACGTCCTCTCGGAGACTACACCGATAGTGGTCGATCAGGGCCCGATCATTCCAGCCTGCGCTCGCCGCCAGGGTCCGGAAATCCAAGGCGAACTCCTGTGCGCTCCTCTTCCCCTGACGCAGGTGGAATAGGCGTTCTCCCGCCGATCTACCCTCGGGCGGATGGTCAAATACCGCCCGAAACTGGCGGGTGAACTCATCGTAGTGGTCCAACGCCGCACCTCCCGTAAACCATGCGGCGTTGGCCCACAGCAAGGCCCTCCCATCCAGACAGGAGATGAGAGCCGACACTTTCTCTCGCTCCGAGGGCGCCGGGTGGATGATGACCAGGTATAACTCCATTTGTAGCAGGAACCCCTGGCACTCCATCGCTCCGCCCGCGTACGCCCTCGGGAGCGAGAGTCGTATCCCACCTTGACCCGATACAGGAGGAGGGTTCAACGGAACCATGGAGGGAGCTGGGCGAGAAATGGGAGGCCCCGTCTGTCCCCAACGCTCCATGGTGGACAGCACTCTGTCCATCGCGGTCCCCAGGCGCTGCAACATGTCCTCATGCTGTTGCACCCTCTCCTCCACTTGGACGGGCGCGCTGGCCCCACCTGCTGCTTCCATATCGGGTCGGTGATTCTGTGAGTGCTGTCGCAAGGAAGGCATAGTGGAAGCAGGCGCAGGGAGGCAGGAGAGTAACGAGAATAATCACTATTTATTATTACGGAAAACAAACTCTCCGGTCTGAACAAAAGGGGGAGCTACGAAACAACGTTAGCTCCCATACACACTCAAAGTACAATAATCACAGACAGGGACCCGGGGTGTGCAGAGGGAATAAGACGCACCCAAAATTTGTGAACAAATGGGGAACAGGTGCTGAAACGAAACAGCGCAGACAAACACTGAGTGGTGGGTCGGTGGTGGCTAGTACTCGGGCGACGTCGACCTATTTCGGCAGCCCGCCCGAGGGAAGGGAGCAACTTCAGCCGAAGTCGTGACACACTCTCTCTCTCTCTCTTTGTGGGAGGGGGAGAGAGAGAGAGAGAGACCCAACTCTGGGACCCAGTTATACACTATAACCTTAGGCCCCTGTAAGGTCACATGCTTAGGGAAAACTCAGGGCCCTATAGGAATGAGGTTAGGAAGTCAGTTTTTAGTGACCTGCGGTTGGTCTAGGTTAGTGGATAACACCCTCGCCTTTAGCACTTACCTGCCATGGGATGGAATCCTTGTCCCACTGCAACTTTGTCTCACAAATGCTTCCTCACTTCTATGTCTACCTACACTACCCTGCTTGTGCAATAGAATACCTAAAACATACTAGAGTGGGAATTCCACTTTGATGGAATTGTGTGTTGTCGTCAAATATGTATTGTACGTATTACTAAGTATTTCATGCAAGTGTATGTTCATACACTATATATACAAAAGTATGTGGACAACCCTTCAAATTAGTGGATTTGGCTATTTCAGCCACACCAGTTGCTGACAGGTGTATGAAATCAAGGACACAGGCATGCAATCTCCATAGACAAACATTGGCAGTAGAATGGCCTTAATGAAGAGCTCATTGACTTTGAACGTGACACCGTCATAGGATGCCACCTTTCCAACAAGTCTGTTTTTATCAAATTTCTGCCCTGCTAGAGCTGCCCCGGTCAACTGTAAGTGCTGTTAAGTGGAAATGTCTTGGAGCCACAACGGCTCAGCCGCGAAGTGGTAGGTGTCCAAATACTTTTGGTCATGTAGTGTATCTGCGTAGTTCCCTTGAAATCTTGTAGACTTGCGGACTGTGTGTACAGTATATGTGTGTGTATGTGAGTTTGTGTTTGTACAAGACACTTGGAGAATTGAACATGATTATTGCACTCACACAGTGGTGGAAAAAGTACTCAATTGTCATATTGAGTAAAAGTAAAGATACCTTAATAGAAAATGACTCACGTAAAAGTTACCTAGTAAAATACTATTTGAGTCTTAAATTATCTGGTTTTAAATGTACTTAAGTACAGTGGTGGAAAAAGTACTCAATTGTCATACTTGAGTAAAACTAAATGCTATACATCAAATGCCTTATATATTAAGTGTCACGATGTGGGTGTAGGGAACGAGGCGAAGAGCGAGTGGTGTTTGACATAGTGTTTATTCCAAACGAAACTCGGAAACAAAACAAGAAAGCAGGAGTACAATGATGTCGACTGCGGAACTAAACTATGGCACAGCAGAACAAAACAACAAACATAGCGCACACTGCTACGCCGTGAACTGCTGTGAAGGCAACACACGCAATCACACACAAGAACCCATAGTGCGACTGGGCACTGCTGGAAACTAATTAGAATACCCAATTAGAGACAACTCAAGACAGCTGCCTCTAATTGGGGATTAGCCAAACTCATGAGGACTCCCTGAATACTATTGTCAGGTCCTGACTGTGGCCATACGACTCCCAATAGAGGGAGCCAGAGACCTGGCCTCAGACATTAAGTAAACCAGACGGCACAATTTTTTTTATTTAATATGTTTTACGGACAGACAGGGGCACACTCAAACAAAATTTACAAGCACAGTACCCCCCAATACTACTTAAGTAGTACTTTAAAGTATTTGTATTAAGTACTTTACACCACTGCTCTCACGAGGGGCACATGTCCTATTAAAGGAGGCAAACAATGGGGGATATCCTTGAAACCTCAGTTATTTTCTGAAGAGATGGACATTGTCCTTTTTTTCCCCAGAATATTCTTCTTTGGTCCTCCCCCCTCTATCTTTCTTTCTCTCTTCCCTCCAATCTTCTCTCCTTCCACCCTGTCGTCGTCCCTCCTTCCTCTTGGTAGAGATAGAGTGAGAAGAGAAAGAGGAGTAACCTTGATGCTGAGATCAGTGATGTCATTCTCTCTCCATGGGGAGGACTCTACTGTCGCCCTCCCTCTCCCCGTCTGCCCTTCCCTCTCTTTAATTGATGACGCACTGAAGGGGACGAGTAGGGGTCAGGGGAGGAAAGAAACAGGAGAGAGAGAGATTAACAGAGAGAAAATGTGTATATTTTCAGTATACACACACTAACAAACAGAGGAATTACATCTGTAATGTGTGTTTGTTGGACTGAGAGGGAGAGAGGAAAGAGGGAAGAGGTTTGTATGTTTGTATATTTGAGCGTGTGTCTGTGTGCATCCATGTGTGCATACATGTGTGTGTATACGTACCCAATTCGTCAGCCTTTTACAGATGCACATCAATTAAAGCAAGATAAGCTTAGTATTTCAACAACACTGGACTAATGTTGCTTATGTAAGATTTACATAACAGAGTAGTGGCAGCCTAACCGGTTTTGTTTGTTGTGCTTGTTCATTTACAGTGCTCGCAGTGTGCTCCTGTGATGTGGCTAGCTTAATTAGGGCAGCATTTTGTTGTCGGCAGAGAAGAGAATGTCCTTTCTGTGCGTGAACAACAACAACAGTCATGCAGGCTCTGGCAAAAAGTAGTACACTATATAGGGAAGAACCCTTTTAGGTTCTAGATAGCACTGTTTTTTCTAAGAGTGTAGCGCTCCATGAATGTGGCATGTATTAAATCTAGGTTTAATACATGCCACAATTTGTAAAACGATTGCAAGAACTGGAAAACACTGTGATGAATTGATGAAATAGCCTTTCTCTTTCCAGACTTGTGTATATGTCTGTCTTTTGCTCGCTCTCTCTCTCTCTCTCTCTCTCTCTCTCTCTCTCTCTCTCTCTCTACCGGTCTCTCTCTCTCTCTACCTGTCTCAGTCTCTCTCACTCTGGAGTGTGGCTGAGAGATGGGCGTTCCTTCGTTCTCTTGGAACTTTCTGTTATTTTTTCATAATAATGCACACAGAAGCAAGCTTGCCAAAGAAAATGGATCCCCCTCCCTTTCCCCTCGATGGGCAAAAATGACCCATCCATCTTTCTCTGTTTCCTCTACTTCATCTCTCTATCTCATCATCAGTCTTTCTTTCTTTCTTTCTTTCTTTCTTTCTTTCTTTCTTTCTTCACCTCCTTAGCAGAATCCCGCCTCTCCTCATTCACTCTCCCTCCCTCTGTCTGTTTCATTCTCTCTGTCTCGCTGTCTCTCTCTCCCTTTTCTTCTCAACCTCCGGCTCATGCCGTCTTTCTGCTTTCTCTTACTCTGTAACTCGCCCTCTTTCACTCCCACTGTCTTCCTCCCACACATCAATTGCTTTGTGCTGAGTGTTTATAGTCCTTCACTAACTCTGCATAGAGAGGGAGAGAGTGAGAGAAAGAGAGAGAGATAGAACAAGTGTAAGGACAAACTCTTGAATACTTTATTAAAGGTGAGTAAAGCAGAAATGTTCTCATTTATCTCTCTCTCTCCTATCTCCCTACTTCTCTCCAAAGATTGTTCAAACCTGAGAGAATAAGCTTATTACCCTTAAACCAGCTGTTGACAGCTGTGCTGCGCTGTGCCGGGGTGTGTGTCAGGCTGTTGCTAGGGGCAATAAAAAAATAAAATGTTTGTGTGTGGGAGGGAGTTGTTGTGAATCTTTGGCTTGGTTTTGTTTTCAGAGAGAAGAGAGAAAGGTCACGAATTGAAGACAAGCGGAAAGGGAGATTGCTGAACCCTGACTTCCGTTTCTGTGTCGCTAGTGAGCAGCATTCGGTGTGTGTGTGTATGTGTGTGTGAGTGAGCAGCACTCTGCCCTACAGTCCAGGATGCAGTGGGCTGATAGATACAGTGGGGAGAACAAGTATTTGATACACTGCCGATTTAGCAGGTTTTCCTACTTACAAAGAATGTAGAGGTCTGTAATTTTTATCATAGGTACACTTCAACTGTGAGAGACGGAATCTAAAACAAAAATCCAGAAAATCACATTGTATGATTTTTAAATAATTAATTAGCATTTTATTGCATGACATAAGTATTTGATCACCTACCAACCAGTAAGAATTCTGGCTCTCACAGACCTTTTAGTTTTTCTTTAAGAAGCCCTCCTGTTCTCCACTCACACCTGTATTAACTGCACCTGTTTGAACTTGTTACCTGTATAAAAGACACCTGTCCACACACTCAATCAAACAGGCTCCAACCTCTCCACAATGGCCAAGACCAGAGAGCTGTGTAAGGACATCAGGGATAAAATTGTAGACCTGCACAAGGCTGGGATGGGCTGCAGGACAATAGGCAAGCAGCTTGGTGAGAAGGCAACAACTGTTGGCGCAATTATTCGAAAATGGAAGAAGTTCAAGATGACGGTCAATCTCCCTCGGTCTGGGGCACCATGCAAGATCTCACCTCGTGGGGCATCAATGATCATGAGGAAGGTGAGGGATCAGCCCAGAACTACACGGCAGGACCTGGTCAATGACCTGAAGAGAGCTGGGACCACAGTCTCCAAGAAAACCATTTTTCCAAACACACACCAACCACACACTACGCCGTCATGGATTAAAATCCTGCAGCGCACGCAAGGTCCCCCTGCTCAAGCCAGCGCATGTCCAGGCCCGTCTGAAGTTTGTCAATGACCATCTGGATGATCCAGAGGAGGAATGGGAGAAGGTCATGTGGTCTGATGAGACAAAAATATAGTTTTTTGGTCTAAACTCCACTCGCCGTGTTTGGAGGAAGAAGAAGGATGAGTACAACCCCAAGAACACCATCCCAACCGTGAAGCATGGAGGTGGAAACATCATTCTTTGGGGATGCTTTTCTGCAAAGGGGACAGGACGACTGCACCGTATTGAGGGGAGGATGGATGGGGACATGTATCGCGAGATCTTGGCCAACAACCTCCTTCCCTCAGTAAGAGCATTGAAGATGGGTCGTGGCTGGGTCTTCCAGCATGACAACGACCCGAAACACACAGCCAGGGCAACTAAGGAGTGGCTCCGTAAGAAGCATCTCAAGGTCCTGGAGTGACCTAGCCAGTCTCCAGACCTGAACCCAATAGAAAATCTTTGGAGGGAGCTGAAAGTCCGTATTGCCCAGCGACAGCCCCGAAACCTGAAGGATCTGTATGGAGGAGTGGGCCAAAATCCCTGCTGCAGTGTGTGCAAACTTGGTCAAGAACTACAGGAAACGTATGATCTCTGTAATTGCAAACAAAGGTTTCTGTACCAAATATTAAGTTCTGCTTTTCTGATGTATCAAATACTTATGTCATGCAATAAAATGCAAATTAATTACTTAATAATCATACAATGTGATTTTATGGATTTTTGTTTTAGATTCCGTCACTCACAGTCGAAGAGTACCTATGATAAAAATGACAGACTTCTACATGCTTTGTAAGTGGGAAAACCTGCAAAATCGGCAGTGTATCAAATATTTGTTCTCCCCACTGTAGATAGATAGATAGATAGATAGATAGATAGATAGATAGATAGATAGATAGATAGATAGATAGATAGATAGATAGATAGATAGATAGATAGATAGATAGATAGATAGATAGATAGATAGATAGATAGATAGATAGATAGGTACTTTATTGATCCCCCGGGGGGGAAATTTCATTGTCAAGCAGCTACAACAAAACACAGGGCAGGTGCAAAATGCCACAACGAAAGTACACAAAAGACAGATACACGGTACATGATACATAGAGCGGCAGTATGAAAAGGTATAGAAATACAAGATATCTGGAGTGCAAACAAAAGCTATAAGAAGACATTGCATAGTATGAGTGGTTGGCTGAATATGTACACTATACATTGGTGGATGTTGGATGGTTAACTATACTATACAGGTCGATGGCAGAGAAATACTTCAGTAGCTAAAAATGCGTATGATATGAGCGAGGGAATAATAGTTTACTTAATAGACAGACTGGGTAAATGAACAGGTAAGTGAAAATTTTGCATGGTTAAATTAGCTGTACAGTTAGGTATACAGTTATATTTACAGATAAGTGAATACTTGCGTGGTTACACAAACTGTACAGGTAAATGACAGGAAGAGATACTTTAATAGCTAAATGTGTGTATGATATAATTTGGGGTAATAATAGTAATTCCCTTAAAATACAGTCCTTAGTGCGCTGGGTTTAATTACAGACAACTGCATGTATTGCACATTCGATATACTAAAAGCAACTGGCAGGATACTAATATGCATTCCTGAGTGAATGCCTACGTAGGTTAAGTCCAATAATTACTTACAATATTGCATGTGATATAATATAACAACTGTACATGAGTATGTATATACAGACCTGTATGAATAAATAGGTCCTGAGTGGATGAGTGCTGACGGACCAGTTACTCACGGATGGATGCATAATTGTTAAACTAGGTCCTAGCACCCCAACAGTTCCAGATCTATGTTGCCGACGGCACGGCACCCCGGTGAGGCATTATATAGTCTAATAGCCGCCGGCAGGAAGGACCTCCTGTAGCGCTCTCTGGCACACCGTGGTGGGATCAGTCTGTGACTGAAAGTGCTCCTCTGCGTCATAACCATAGCGTGCAGAGGGTGGGTGACGTTGTCCATGATGGCCAGCAGTTTGGCCAGGATCCGTCTCTCCGCCACCTCCTCTAGAGTGTCAAGGCTCATCCCCAGGACAGAGCTAGCCTTCCTGATCAGCTTATTTACCCGAGAAGCATCACCGGCTTTGATGTTTGCTCCCCAGCACACCACTGCAAAAAAGACAGACTGGTAGAAGGTATGCAGTAGTTTACTGCACACGTTGAAGGACCTGAGCCTCCTCAGAAAGTAGAGTCGGCTCTGGCCCTTTTTGTACAGGGCCCCTGTGTTACCGGCCCATTCCAGCCTGTTGTCCATATGGACTCCCAGGAACTTGTATGACCCAACCATTTCCACATCCATCCCCTGTATAGGGACTGCAGTCAGTTGTGCCTTGGTTCTCCTGAAGTCCACCACCATCTCCTTTGTTTTGCTGATGTTGAGCTGAAGGTGGTTCTGCTCACACCACAACACAAAGTCACTGATTGTGCTCCTGTACTCCTCCTCCTGCCCACCCCTGATGCACCCTACAATAGCAGAGTCATCCGAGAACTTCTGTAGGTGGCATGTTTCAGAGTTATATCTGAAGTCTGAGGTGTAGAGGGTGAACAGGAAGGGGGACAGGACCGTACCCTGGGGGGCCCCTGTGTTGCTAACTGCCCGTTCTGACACACAGCTCTGTAGTCGCACAAATTGTGGCCTACCGGTCAGGTAGTCCGTGACCCAGGAGACTAAGGGTGCTTCCACTTTCATCTTCCTCATCTTCTCACCCAGTAGCAGGGGCTGAATGGTATTGAAGGCACTGGAGAAGTCAAAAAACATAACCCTCACAGTGCAACCTGCATTGTCCAGGTGAGAGTAGGCCCTCTGCAGAAGGTAGATGATTGCATCATCCACCCCGATGTTGCGCTGGTATGCAAACTGCAGGGGGTCCATTGATGAACACACCAGGGGTCTGAGGTGAGCGAGGACTAACCTTTCCAGGGTCTTCATGATGTGGGATGTTAGCGCTACAGGTCTGAAGTCATTCAGGACAGTGGGGTGTGCCTTCTTGGGCACTGGGACGAGGCAGGATGTTTTCCACAGCACAGGGACCCTTTCTAGGATCAGGCTAAGGTTGAAAAGACGCTGGAGTATTCCACACAGTTGGTCAGCACAGACCCTCAGCACCCTTGGGCTGATGCCATCAGGGCCCGCCACTTTCCACTGGTGTAGTCTCTCCAGCTCTCTCACTATACACTATACCACTGTACATGTTGTACCGGTGCAGAGTCAATGTGCGGGGGCACCGGTTAGTCGGGCTAATTGAGGTAATATGTACATGTAGGTATAGTTAAAGTGAATGTGCATAGATGATAAACAGAGAGTAGCAGCAACGTAAAAGAGTGGTTGGGGTGTGGACACAATGCAAATAGTCCAGGTAGCCATTTGACTACCTGTTGAGGAGTCTTATGGTTGGGGGTAAAAGCTGTTCAGAAGCTTTTTGGACCTAGACTTGGCGCTCCAGTACAGCTTGCCATGCGGTAGTAGGGAGAACAGTATGACTGGGGTGGCTGGAGTCTTTGACAATTTTTAGGGCCTTCCTCTGACACCGCCTGGTATAGAGGTCCTGGATGGCAGGAAGCTTTGCCCCAGTGATGTACTGGGCCGTACGCACTATACTCTGCAGTGCCTTGTGGTCGGAGGCCGAGCAGTTGCAGGGTGCATGCTCGGTCCTCTTTTTCCTGTAGTCCACAATCATCTCCTTTGTCTTGATTACGTTGAGGGAGAGGTTGTTATCCTGGCACCACACGGCCAGGTCTCTGACCTCCTCCCTATAGGCTGTCTCGTGCCTGGCCATGCAGTCATGGGTGAACAGGGAGTACAGGAGGGGACTGAGCATGCACCCCTGAGGGGCCCCAGTGTTGGGGATCAGCGTGGCGGATGTGTTGTTACCTACCCTTACCACCTGGGGGCGGCCTGTCAGGAAGTCCAGGATCCAGTTGCAGAGGGAGGTGTTTAGTCCCAGGATCCTTAGCTTAGTGATGAGCTTTGAGGGCACTATGGTGTTGAACGCTGAGCTGTATTTAATGAATAGCATTCTCACGTAGGTGTTCCTTTTGTCCATTTGTACCTGTTTGCTTATCTTGCCAATGAAAAGGTAATTAAAGTAGTTGGCAATATCAGTGGGTTTTGTGATGAATAAGGATTCAATGAATGATGGAGCAGAGCTTGCATTTTTTCCCAGAATGTCATTTAAGGTGCTCCAAAGCTTAATTCTTTATATACTTTATTTTAGTTGCATAGTATAGTTTATTTTATTTAGCTTAGTCACATGATTTCTTAATATGCAGTACGTTTGCCAATCAGTTGAGCTTTTTTCCCATATCTTTTGCCTCATCCCTCTCAACCATACAATTTTTCAATTCCTCATCAATCCAAGGTGATTTAATAGTTTTTACAGTCAGTTTTCTTATGTGTGTGTGCTTATTAGTAACTGGAATAAGCAATTTCATAAATGTGTCAAGTGCAGCATCTGGTTGCTCCTCATTACACCCCACAGACCAGCACATATGAATCACTACAACACTTCTTGTATGACCTCTTATACACTATATTAGGCCCAGCCTTTGGAACTTTGGTTTTCCTAGATATGGCTACTATATTGTGATCACTAGATCCTATGGATCTGGATACTGCTTTAAAGCTAATTTCTGCAGCATTAGTAAAGATGTCATCAATGCATGTTGATGATTTAATTCCTGTGCTCTTTGTAAATACCCTGGTAGGTTGACAGAAAATGTTATCCAGGATGCAGGCACTGGTTACAGTTTGAAGTTGTTTCTTTAGTGGGCAGCTTGATGAGAGCCAGTCAAATTTAAATCAGAAAATATACTTCTCTGTTGATATCACATACATTATCAAGCATTTCACACATATTATCCAGATACTGACTGTCAGGCTCTGGCCATAGAGAAGCCTATTGCTTCTCTATGTAGCCATGGTCAGAGTCTGACAGGTCTATCATTTCTGGGTCTGGTGGTGGTTTGTGTGGGATCCCTAATTAGAGGCAGCTGCAGTGCATTGTCTCTAATTAGGGATCCTACATATGTTTGTATGTTTCCACACCAGGGCTGTGGGTCATTGTATATATGTGTATTCGAAGTCACAGTGTTAAAGTAGTGTGTTTTCTGGTAGCGGGGTTACGTTGTATATTTCGTGTATACGTCGAGATTTATCAGAATCATTTGTTATTCTGTATAGTTCGTCATTTATTGTTTTGGAAATTAATCATTATAATTAAAACATGTCGAACTTCAACTGCGCTGCGCCTTGGTCTCTCACCATCCCGACGCGTGACAGAATGACCCACCACTTCGAGACCAAGCAGCGCAAGTGGGCTTGAGACGGAGAGGAGCCAGAAGGCAACCCCAAAAAATTGTTTTGGGGGGGGGGCTATGGGGGTGGTCTTGTGGCGGGGAGGAAGCGTCAGTACCACTCTCCATGAGCGAGGCGCCGAGGCTGGAGGATAAAGGGTGAGCGAAGTGCCGTGAGGAGGTGAGCGTGGGGGAAGGCAAGGGAAATGAATGGAGCGAGTTAATGGAGTGGTTCAGGCGAGGTTGGGAGGAGTGTGTGAGTCAGAGGAAGGAGCTGGAGTTAGGGGGGCCCAAAGTGAGCATCCCCAATCCGGGTCCGGCTGCCTGCTCCGCCCCAGTACCAGAGCAGTCCGCTCCACCGGTGCCCAGTCCGGGTCCGGCCGTCTGCTCCACTCCGGTGCCAGAGCAGTCCGCTCCACCGGTGCCCAGTCCGGGCCCGGCCGCCTGCTCCGCCCCAGTGCCAGAGCAGTCCGCTCCACCGGTGCCCAGTCCGGGTCCGGCCGTCTGCTCTGCCCCAGTGCCAGAGCAGTCCGCTCCACCGGTGCCCAGTCCGGGTCCGGCCGTCTGCTCCACTCTCAGGCCAGAGCAGTCCACTCCACCGGTGCCCAGTCTAGGTCCGGTAGTCTGCTCCACTCCATGGCCGGAGCCGTTTGTCCCACCGGTGCCCAGTCCGGGCCCGGTTATTTGCCCCGCTCCATGGCCGGAGTCGTTTGTCCCACCGGTGCCCAGTCCGGGCCCGGTTAATTGCCCCGCTCCATGGCCGGAGCTGTTTACCCCACCGGTGCCCAGTCCGGGCCCGGTTGTTTTCCCCACTCCGGAACCGCCACCGCCACCGACGAACTAATCTTCCCTCCCTATTTACCCCCCCACCATGTATTTGTGGTTTTTTTTGGTAGGCGTCCGGGAGTCCGCGCCTTGGGGGGAGGGGGTACTGTCAGGCTCTGGCCATAGAGAAGCCTATTGACAGGTCTATCATTTCTGGGTCTGGTGGTGGTTTGTGTGGGATCCCTAATTAGAGGCAGCTGCAGTGCATTGTCTCTAATTAGGGATCCTACATATGTTTGTATGTTTCCACACCGGGGCTGTGGGTCATTGTATATATGTGTATTCGAAGTCACAGTGTTAAAGTAGTGTGTTTTCTGGTAGCGGGGTTACGTTGTATATTTTGTGTATACGTCGAGATTTATCAGAATCATTTGTTATTCTGTATAGTTCGTCATTTATTGTTTTGGAAATTAATCATTATAATTAAAACATGTCGAACTTCAACTGCGCTGCGACGCGTGACACTGACTGACGCGTGACACTGACTGTTAGCACTTGGTGGTCTATAGCACCTTTCCACAAGAATGGGCTTTAGGTGAGGCAGATAATTCAACAGTATTTAACATGAGATCGTCTCCAAGCTTTACAGGAATGTGGTTTTGAATATAGACTGCAACACCACCTCCGTTTGGCATTTCTTTATTTTCGGTAGATGTTATAACCATGTATTGCTACCACTGTATCATCAAAGGTATTATCTGTGAGTTTCAGAGATAGTGATAGTGCAGGGTGAGCTGCACACAGTGGTCTTCCTACTAGGGCACACCGCCTCAGTGCTAACAGTGTAACTCATGATTATTGCATACAATAGCTGTAGGATCAACAGAGGTATTCAAGGCAATTAGGGAGACATAAATTAAGTTACTTACATTTGTCTGCCAACGCCCCTAGGATAATGTACATTTGATGAGGCATTATGACAACTCATTGTCACAATGGTAAGGATTAACTGAGCTGGTCTAGGGTCATTGATAAGTCATTGTTTCAACGCAGCCTTGAAATGCATAGAGTCCAGGAGCCAAGATGATTTGGAAGGACTCTGTCTTTCCAGAAGGTGTCAAAGTTCTCTCTAAAAGTGATTCCAGCAGAGCTACAGTAATCTTTTAGCCAGATGTGTAATGCCAGTAGCCTGCTGAATCTTTCACACCCGCGGCCCAACGATGGTACTGGACCTGAAATGATTGGCTGTTTTTTAATTAACTGTCTTTTAATGTTAAAATCATTTCTTTAAAATCAATTTTCAGATGTTCCGAGCTAGCCCCACTGATGTCGGTTGACCCCACATAGACTACGACAGCGTCAGCTCCTGGCATCTGTCGTTGAACAGTCAGAAGCAGCCTTGTGATGTCCTGTACTCGTGCTCCTGGGTCCTGTACTCGTGCTCCACAGGGTTTTTGCATTGGGAACCAAGATGTTTCTCACCATAGAGCTTCCGATGATGACAGCTGGTGATGTCGAATGGGCCAGTCTCTCAGGCAGCCTCACGGTCTGATGAGGGTGGGAGCTCTGAGGATCTGAATCTGAGGTAGAAGCCACCAGAGAGGGAGACAGAGGACGAAGATGAAGAGAGAACAGAGGACGAAGACTTGAATGGGAAGCCCCTAAGGAAGAAGGCGCCAGAATTTCTGGATCCAGGGTGGCAAAGCCATTTCTGGTCTGTGTCAGGTCCGGGCTTAACATCTCCAAGGAGAAACCCGTTGCCAGAGGACGCTTTCTTCGACTTCCATGGCGAGTGATGTATCTCCATGGCTGGTTGGTTGGGTCGAGAACAACTCCGTTCTCCAGGAAAGGGGGAGACTCCTGGAAACTGGAACAGGCCAAGGTCAGGGTAGGCAGCAAACATGCAGATTCCAAAGACAGGCAGTGTTCTGGGAAGGTAGCAAACTAACAGAGTCCTTAAGGCAGGCAGAGATTAGGGCAGGCAGCAAACAAACAGAGTCCAAAAGGCAGGCAAAGATCAGGGCCTGTAGCAGCGAATCAAGGTAGGAGAAACAGTCCAAGTCAAATACGGGAAAATACTATAAACAGGAATATACGCTCAGAAATGTTCACCGGGGAAAAACAAGACTTCGCACTGATACTTCTTCTTCTTCTTTCAGGTTTTATTGGCGGTTGGCAACTCATCTCAAAGGTGCATTACCGCCACCTACTAGACTGGATTGTGGGTATTAGAATGACATCAAAGGAGATATCTATATAAATAATAATAATAAAAATAATAATAATAAAAAATAAAAGTAAAAATAATTTTTATTTTTACTTTTATTTTTTATTATTATTATTTTTATTATTATTATTATATATATCCGGTTAAATTCTTTCGCTTAGCCCGGTTTTTTTCAAAAACAAAATTAATAACTTGTGTGTTTTCCCAGATGTTTTCCCTAATAAATGCTCAAGTGTAATGCTTTGTTCATCCATTTGTGCCTTTAATTCTGCCCTATCTTCTTCATATTTTTTGCAGTCTAACAATATATGCTTCACTGTCTCTTGTACATTACAATAAGTGCATAATCCAGTGGGGTGTTTTCCTATTCTGTACAATGTTGTATTTAAACCAGTGTGACCCATTCTAAGGCGTGAAACTAACATCTCCTCCCTTGGGCTTCTGCCCATCTTCATGCTTGTGACTACTTGATTTTGAATACTGTATAAATGACGTCCTGTATCCGCTGTGTTCCAATATTCCTGCCATATTTTAAGTGAATGTTGCTTTACGATGGTTTTAACCTCTACTCTACTTATTGGTATGTGCACATCTACTGTTTCATGCTTTATAGAGTTTTTTGCTAGCATATCTACAGCTTCATTTCCTTCCACCCCTACATGAGCAGGAACCCAAAGGAAGGAGACAGCTATTCTTTTATTATGAAGTGTGAGAAGCAAGTGGAGTATTTGATGAATGAGGTCTTGTCTACATGATGCTCTCCCAGATTGAATACTTAATAATGCTGATAAGCTGTCTGAGGCTATAACGACACCTTGTTTCTGATTATTTTCTTCCACCCACCCTAACGCCAGTAAAATTGCTACTAACTCCACCGTGTAGACTGACAGGTAGTCTGTTGTCCTTTTTTTAACTGCTACTTCATACCGAGGAATAAAAAATGCTGCACCAGTACGGCCTGTTTCTGGCTGCTTTGATCCATCCGTAAATATAAATAATTCCTCTTGATACTGCTCTACATAGTTTTGAACTATTATCCACTCTGGCATTATTTTTGAGTTTTCTTTTAGTATTTGTTGTAAGCTTATATTCACAGATGGTTTTATAAATTTTCAGGGTGGTATCGTTGATATTGCCACAGTGGGTCCTATTTGCAGCTGATTGAGACCTGCATTTTGAGCCTTAGCATTCCCCACCCATCCGAAGCTGTGAAAATTGCTTTTACTATGCTCAGCGCATTCTTGCAAGACAGTTTTTGTGGGGTGCACCATACTATGTCCTTGTAAATTAGTCCAATACGCCAACATGATCTTGACCCTCCTAATACGTAGCGGCATCTCTCCTGCCTCCACCTGTATTGCAGTTACTGGTGATGTTTTAAATGCTCTAGTACAAATCCGAAGTGCCTGTGCCTGTTCTACATCAAGCTTTTTAAGGTTAGATTCCGATGCTGACATATACGCTAAGCAACCATAGTCAGAGGCAGTTCTCATGAGAGCCTGATGTTTATTAGCGATGCTCTACTCGCTCCCCAGTCACACCCTGATAGGCATCTCAACACGTTATTGATCTTCTTACATTTATTTCTGACCTTATCTATATGTTGACACCAAGTCAGCCTCTCATCAAAGAGAACTCCTAAAAACCTCACCACCTTAACCTGTTCCAAATCTTGTCCATACAATTTCAGTGGCACTACTTTGTGGCGCTCGCACTGATACTGTGTAAATGGTGTGCTTAAGTAGTGTGTGTATAATGAACTGCAGGTGTGTGTAATCAGTCCCAGGAATGAGGGCCAAATGATAGGCAGCTAGTATTCGGGTGATATCTCCCTCTGGTGGTGCGAAGGAGGTGGTGTGGAAGTCTCACTTGTAACAGTATGTGTTTGTGTGTATGTGCATATGTGTGTGTGTGCATGTCTGTGAGTGTGTGTTTGTGTGTCTTTACTGTGTGTGTGTGTGCTTGAGAGTGATGCTGGTGATTATTTGTGTTTAGTGAGTTGGACCTTGCCCATGTCTCATGGCGTCTGTGTGTCTGAGCACCATCACTCAGGCGGGATCAGGGTCCTGGAGAAAATGCCCCCTCTCTCTCTTTCTTTTTCTCTTTCTCTCTGTCCCCCTCTCTTTCCCCCCATTCTATCTGTCCTCTCCCTTTTCTCTTTTTCTGCTTCTGCTTCTCCCTCTTTCTCTCTTTCTCTCTGTCCCTCTCCCTTTTTATACTTCTCTCTTTGTGTCTCCCTCTCTCCCTCTCTCTCCTATCTCCCATAGTCCTCCCTATCTCTCTGTCTTTCTCACGCAGTCCCTCAGTAATTTTCTCTTGCTCAGTATTCTAGTCAGCGAGTCCTCCTCATCTCACCCAGTCAAAGCAGGTTTAGTTTCCTTCGCTCTCTTTGCCTGTGTGTCAAAACACGAGTTTGTCAAAACATGTCTGTATGTATGTCTGTTTACAATATGTGCGTGAGAGTATGTGTACAACATGATAACTGTATATGTGGGTTTATACAACAGAATGTGTATCATCTCTGTATGTTTTTGTGTGTATGTGTGTGTGTTTACATGCGTGTGAATGTGCGTGTGTGTTTATGTGCCTGCATTCATGTGTGCGTGCCTGCATATGTGTGTGGGGGACTGGGGTGACCTCTGTGGCGATACAGTGGTTAGGTGAAGTGGGGGGTGACCCTATTTCCAGGTCTTGGGGGCAGAAGGCTGAGCTGTGCCAGGGTGAACTCCACCAACGTCGCTTTCCTTCAAAAACGCTCCTCAGGGAACCACTTCAAACAATCACATTCCGCATAGTGAAAGTTCCGCACCACTCCTGCAGCTCGGGAAAACCTCTCCCTTCCCTTCGCCTCCCTCAGCACGGGTACTCCCTCCCTCTCTTTCGATCTCTCTCTTCTTCTCCCGCTCTCTCTCTCTCTCTCTCTCGCTCTCACACACACACACAGACACAGACACAGACACAGGCAGGCAAGCACGCATGCAGATTCACTCTTAGCCATCCATGTACATAGACATACACACACGTGCAGACATACATACAAATACGGAAACTTATACTCTCTGAATCCCGTTTAGGTATAGGTGGAAGAACACCCTGTGGATTTAGTCCCAAGGAGTAGGCCTGCAGGTGTCTGTCTGTGTGTTTGTGTCTGTGTTTGTGTGTGTGTGTGAACATTGCAACTCCTAAAAGTATGCCTAATCTTTATCATAGTAAGTTGTTGCATATACTCCAACCAATTGAGGCTGCTGAGGGGAGGATGGCCATTCACTCCATTCCAGCCATTATTATGAGCCGTCCTCCCCTCAGCAGCCTCCACTGACTCCAACTGTTACCTAGCCCTGCAGGGCAGGCCTCCCTGTGTTGTTCAGCCTAACTTCACTTCACTGAGTTTCGGTTCTGTGTACTGTTTACTCCTCATACACTAGATTAGAATGTAAGTTAGTAAGTAAGCCTTGTCTGAGCCAGAATTATCCATAGGGCATTATATACAACATTAATCTCAGGGATATTGTCATCAAAATAGAACTGGAATTACAAAATA
Source organism: Thymallus thymallus (assembly GCA_023634145.1). NCBI lineage: Eukaryota > Metazoa > Chordata > Actinopteri > Salmoniformes > Salmonidae > Thymallus > Thymallus thymallus. The sequence goes on along the minus strand of CM042379.1, from coordinate 15,580,186 downwards.
TATTAACAATAAATGGCTTTTACAACTTACATTTATTCTGTACATACTGTACATTCGACTAGTAATGCACCCGTCTATCTCCTGTTTCTGTAGCGTGAGGTAGCTTGATATACAAGTATCCCCCCTGGACAGGACGCTAGTCTATTACATAGTTACTCCGCATACAGAGTTTGGGAAATGTTTACTTCTCATACAGAGTTCTGGGGATTGCTTCTCAGGTGCTGTCCGACTGGCACCGTTGCAGTCTAATTTCCAGTAAAGCAGCCCCACTACAAATGGCTGTGGGGATTTACTGCATTTCTTTGTTTGTGGCTACTTCTAAAATGGTACCCTATATCCTACATTATGTTCAAAAGTAGTGCACTAAATAGGGAATAGGGTGTAATTTGGTACACAGCCTGGATCTTATACCAGGTCACTGTTTAATTTGTTATAACAATACACCCACTACCTAGGGACATGAAGTGTGCTCAGTATCTATAGTATGGGTTTTTTGTTTATGGACATCAATCAATCAATCAATCGATGTCACAAAGTGCTATACAGAAACCGAGGAAGATCAGCCTAAAACCCCAAACAGCAAGCAATGCAGATGTAGAAGCACGGTGGCTAGGAAAAACTAGAAGCACAGTGGCTAGGAAGAAACCTAGAGAGGAACCAGGCTCTGAGGGGTGGCCAGTCCCCTTCTGGCTGTGCTGGGTGGAGATTATAACAATACATGGCCATTAAGGCCAGATCTTTCTCCAAGATGTTCAAACGTTCATCGATGACCAGCAGGGTCAAATAATAATCACAGTGGTTGTAGAGGTTGCAACAGGTAAGTACATCAGGAGTAAATGTCACTTGGCTTTTCATAGCCGGGCATTTTAGATGTTGAAATAGTAGGTGCGGTAGAGAGAGCGAGTTGAAACCAGCAGGTCTGGGACAAGGTGGCAAGTCCGGTGAACAGGTCAGGGTTCCATAGCCTCAGGCAGAAGATTTGAAACTGGTGCAGCAGCACGACAAGGTGGACTGGGGACAGCATGGAGTCATCAGGCCAGGTAGTCCTGAAGCATGGTCCTAGGGCTCAGGTCCTCCGGGAGGGGAGGGAGAGAGGCAGAGAGAGAATTAGAGGGAGCATACAGGACACCGGATAAAACAGGAGAATAACACCAGATATATAAAACTGACCCTAGCCCCCCGGCACATAGACTATTGCAGCATAGATACTGGAGGCTGAGAGAGGGGATCGGGAGACACTGTGCACCGTCCGACAATACCCCCGAACAGGGCCAACCAGGCAGGATATAACCCCACCCACTCTGCCAAAGCACAGCCTCAACACCACCAGAGGGATATCAACAGACCACCAACCTACTACCCCGAGACTAGCCCACAAAGATCCCCTCCACTGCACGAGCCAGAGGTGGTGACAAACCGGACAGGAAGATCACTTCAGTGACTCAAACCACTCAAGTGACGCACCCCTCCTAGGGACGGCTCTTACTGTGTAAGATGCAGTAGCTGTTTAGGTTTACCAGGTTTACCAGAAGGGGAGGGTAGAGGAGAGGAGAGGAGAAGAGAGGAGAGGAGAGAGGAACATGGTCAATGGGTGTGATGTGGGTGGATGAAAGGAAGATTTTGAGAGTAACCTATTAGAAAGGTCATACAGAGAGTACTTTGCGTGCAAGTGTGTGTAGGTTTGTGTCTGTTCGTGTGTGTGTGCGTGTGCGTGTGTCTCAGGGGGTTGTCATAAAAGTAATCTACAAGGAACCATTTTCTTGATTCAGATGTACTCTTGATGAAGTGGGTCTTGAAAGAGAGAGCCAGAGCAAATATCAGTCACCTGCTGTGCGTGTGTGTGTGAACACGGAGGGTGCGAGGCAACAATAACCTAACAGCTGAGTGGCTGATGACCCGAGCGATCTGGAAGGGCCCGGTGTAGTGGGGAGACAGTTTGCTGTTTTTCACTCGAAGGGGCAGATCACGGGTAGACAGCCACACCCTCTGACTGACACTGTATTGGGGGGCTGGAGTCCTGCGGTCGGCCTGCCGGCAGTACCAGGCGTTGGAGCGCTGAAGAGTCGACCGGGCTCTTTTCCATGTCCGACGACAGCGCCGAACGAACAACTGGGCAGAGGGGACACCAACCTCCTCCTCCTGCTCAGGGAACAACGGAGGCTGGTAGCCCAAGGGACACTCAAAGGGGGAGAGACCAGTAGAGGAAGAGGGTAGAGTGTTGCAGGCATATTCCACCCAGACCAGGTGCCGGCTCCAGGTGGAGGGATTATCCGAAACTAGACATCGGAGTATGGCTTCCAGGTCCTGGTTGGCCCACTCCGACTGGCCATTAGTCTGGGGATGAAACCCTGAGGACAAGCTGATCGACGACCCGATGAGGGTGCAGAATGCTCTCCAGAACTGGGAAGAGAACTGAGGACCCCGATCTGAGACGATGTCAATGGGGAGTGCGTGGATTCTGAAGACGTGCTGAACCATCAATTGAGCGGTCTCCTTGGCTGAGGGTAACTTGGGCAGTGGGATGAAGTGGGCGGCCTTGGAAAATCGATCCATGACTGTCAGAATGACAGTGTTGCCATCGGAAGGAGGGAGAACGGTAACAAAGTCCAGGGCAATGTGAGACCAGGGCCGCCTTGGGACAGGAAGCGGTTGCAGGAGACCCGATGGTGCTTGACATGGCGTCTTGTTCCGGGCACATATAGCACAAGCTGAGACAAACGACGGGATGTCGGCCCCCATGGTGGGCCACCAGAAACGCCGGTGGATTAAGTACATTTTTAGACGGGAGCCGGGGTGACAGGTGAGCTTAGAGGAGTGACCCCACTCCAGAACCTTGGAACGAACCGGGTCAGGTACAAAGAGGCAGCCAGGAGGACCTCCTCCGGGGTCCGGGTGCAGCTGTTGCACTCGGTGAACCTCCTCCTCGACACCCCAGACCAGAGACGTGGCCAGGCAGGCAGCGGGGAGAATGGGCTCGGGATCATCGGGAGTAGTAGAAGGCCCGAACACACGAGAGAGGGCATCTGGTTTGGTGTTCTTCGAACCGTGGCGATAGGACAGGGTGAAATTAAAACGGGTGAAGAGCAGAGCCCACCTGGCTTGCCGGGAATTGAGCCGTTTGGCTGACCGCAGGTATTCCAGGTTTTTATGGTCGGTCCACACCAGGAACAGGATCTCCGACCCTTCCAACCAATGCCTCCATTCCACTAGTGCAGTCTTGACAGCCAACCTGTTGCCGACATCATAATTCCTCTCTGCAGGACTGAGCCGATGGGATAGGAATGCACAGGGGTGCAGCTTCTGGTCACGGTCTGACCTTTGGGATAACACTGCACCCACCCCGCTGTTGGAGGCATCCACTTCCACTACAGGGTCGGGATGGATGAGAATGGGAGCTGTGGTGAAGTGCCAGGAAGGAGCTTGATAGCGCAGTCATACGGTCGATGAGGTGTCAGGGAGGTAGCAGGAGCTTTGTTGAAGACCTCCTTTAAGTCCCAGTATTGTGTAGGCACTGACGAAATATCAATGTCACATGGTGGAGGTGGAACACGGCTATTCAGGAAATGAGGGGCAGATTTCAAACAGTTAGCCAGACAAAAGGAACTCCAACCAGCAATTGAACCAGTAGACCAGTCTATGTGGGGATTATGTTTGACAAGCCAAGAAAGACCTAATACCACAGGAACTTGGGGGGAACTCAAGGGTAGAAACTGTATTTCTTCACTATGATTACCCGATAAAACCAGGTAACAGGACAGAAATGTGAGACACCCATCCAACAGAATGACCATCCAGGGCAGTAGCCTCTATGGATGTCTGGAGGGGTTGAGTAGGAATTCCCAGTTGTTTTAGAAGTGTAGCATCCATAAAACACTCATCAGCTCCAGAATCAATAAGTGCATTAATGTCAAGGGATTGGGACCCCCACAGGATAGTGGCATGAAACGGGAACCGAACAGTGGAAAAATAGGGCATTTTTATTTGGCTCAACCGTACTCCCGTCCTTACGGATGAGCCCGATCTTTTAACGGACAGCTGGCTATGAAATGTCCCACCTCCCCGCAGTAGAGACAAGAGCGGTCGATGACTCTCCTTTGCCGCTCTGGTGTCAGTCTGGCTCTACCCAGCTGCATGGGCTCCGAGGGACAAGGATCGACTGCTCTCGGAATGACTCGGTAGACAGCGGGAACCCACGAGACAATCTCTCTGCACCTCGGGCAAGAGTTGGCAGTGTCTGGGCAGAGCGTTGAGATCTCCTCTCCCAGTTGCGTTCTCGCAGTCTGCTGCTAAGAGCGATAAGCGAATCCAGATCCAGGGGCATGTCCCGAGCAGCAAGCTCATCCTTAATCGGTTACGATAGACCAAAGAAAAATACGCGTCGAACAGGGCCTCGAAATTCCATGCACTGTCGGCAGCGAGGGTTCAGAACTTGATCGCGTAATCTGCGACACTGCTTAAGCAGCAACAGCTGACGTGCTGCATCCCTGCCAGATTGTGGAGCATCGAAAACTTGCCTCAACTTCGCGGTGAATGCTTCCAGGTTGTAGCAGATTGGTGAATCTTGTTCCTTGACAGCAGTAGCCCAGTCCAGAGCTCGGCCCGACATCAAGGTGATGAGATATGCAACTTTGGACTGTCCTGTGGGGAATAACGACGGCTGGAGATCAAAGATGAGGGAACACTGTAGCAAGAAGGGACGACAGGACCTGGAGTCTCCTGAGAATCGTTCCGGTGGAGGTAAGTGGGGCTCCCGTCTGTGTGTCATGGGAGGTGAATGATTGCTGGGTTTAGATGGGAGAGAGCTGTTCCCGTAGCTCCTCCGCTAAGGAACGCAGGACCTCTTCGTGACGACCCACAACAGCCCCTTGGTGTGCCACTGCGTGATGTAGACGATCAAAATCTGTCATGGCCAGATCGTTCTGACACAACGCAGGCAAGTGGACCCAAATGCGGACACAGAGGCAGAGTAGATTCCAATAGAAGAAGTGATGTTTAATGGGTAAACAGTCTCGTAGTCGGAGGACAAGCAATGGTTGGCAACAGGATAGCACGGCAGAGGTACACTGGGGTAGGCAGACTCGTTGTTCGGTGGACAGGCAGAAGGCGATAGTCGAGGCAGAAGGGCTGAGGTACAAAGGAGTAGGCAGGCTCGCAGTCGGGTAAAACAGGCAGATATCGACACCAGGGAAAAAACAGAACTGAACACGGGTAACGGGGAAAAACACTGGTAACATGGAATGCTGGAAACGACTGTACAGGACAAGACGATCTGGCAACTGACAGAACAGAGAACAGGGGTTAAATACACAGAGGACTAATGGTGAATAGGGAACACCTGGTGTGGGGTGGAGACAAGACAACAGGTGAAACATCTCAGGGTGTGACACACATAGGCATGCACATACTCACATGCAGACATGCACAGACAGACAGACAGACAGACAGACAGACAGACAGACAGACAGACAGACAGACAGACAGACACCAACCAGTTGATGAGTGAGCTGGAGAGACTACATCAATGGAAAGTGGCGGGCCCTGATGGCACCAGCCCAAGGGTGCTTAGGGTCTGTGCTGACCGACTGTGTGGAATAGTCCAGCATCCCTTCAACCTTAGCCTGAGCCTAGAAAGGGTCCTTGTGCTGTGGAAAACATCCTGCCTCGTCCCAGTGCCCAAGAAGGCACACCCCACTGTCCTGAATGACTTCAGACCTGTAGCGCTAACATCCCACATCATGAAGACCCTGGAAAGGTTAGTCCTCGCTCACCTCAGACCCCTGGTGTGTACATCACTAGACCCCCTGCAGTTTGCATACCAGCGCAACATCGGGGTGGATGATGCAATCATCTACCTTCTGCATAGGGCCTACTCTCACCTGGACAACACAGGTTGCACTGTGAGGGTTATGTTTTTTTACTTCTCCAGTGCCTTCAATACCATTCAGCCCCTGCTACTGGGTGAGAAGATGAGGAGGATGAAAGTGGAAGCACCCTTAGTCTCCTGGGTCACGGACTACCTGGCCGGTAGGCCACAATTTGTGCGACTACAGAGCTGTGTGTCAGAACGGGCAGTTAGCAACACAGGGGTCCCCCAGGGAATGGTCCTGTCCCTCTTCCTGTTCACCCTCTACACCTCGGACTTCAGATATAACTCTGAAACATGCCACCTACAGAAGTTCTCGGATGACTCTGCAATTGTAGGGTGCATCAGGGGTGGGCAGGAGGAGTACAGGAGCACAATCAGTGACTTTGTGTTGTGGTGTGATCAGAACCACCTTCTGCTCAACATCAGCAAAACAAAGGATATGGTGGTGGACTTCAGGAGAACCAAGGCACAACTGACTGCAGTCCCTATACAGGGGATGGATGTGGAAATGGTTGGGTCATACAAGTTCCTGGGATTCCATATGGACAACAGGCTGGAATGGGCTGGTAACACCGGGGCCCTGTACTAAAAGGGCCAGAGCCGACTCCACTTTCTGAGGAGGCTCAGGTCCTTCAACGTGTGCAGTAAACTACTGCATATCTTCTACCAGTCTGTGGTGGCCAGTGCCATCTTTTTTGCAGTGGTGTGCTGGGGAGCAAACATCAAAGCCAGTGATACTTCTCAGGTAAATAAGCTGATCAGGAAGGCTAGCTCTCTAGTGTGCGTGTGTCAGTGCTTGTGCGTGTGGTATGTTATAAGCTGAGAAGGTTAATTAAACACAGGGATTTGGATCCATCCCCTGGCACTCCTGTATTTAGTCTGCTGCTCTGTTCTGAGAGGGCGGTGTCTAGGTCAGCTCAGGGGCCACTCATAAGATGGCCATGTTACAAAGAACCGGGTAGTCACTAGATGACCATGATACAAAGGACATAGTAGTCACTAGATGACCATTCTACAAAGGACAGAAATTACTATCATCAGAACGTTTCACCAAACACATCAAGATCAGGACACACACACATAATGCTTTGTTCTGTGTTCCATCACTAAACACAAACACACACACGCACCTTAGTGTGGGAAGAGAGGGTAATGCTATGCGACGGAATGCAGAGATGAGAAATCGCAGGGGGCTGTCTCCACCTTTTTCATTCTTCTCCCTCTCTCCCTCTCTCTCATAGGTGGCCTGGTTGTTTTCTCTAATACATTCCTTCATTCCAAGATGGTACTGAGTCCTGTCACTCTTTCTCACTCTCTCTATCTCCTCTGGTGAAAGTGCAACTTATTTGTTTTATTTCTCTCCTATTATTTTTGGCGCTAACTCTCCTTTTTTCCTTTCTTCCCTATGCAGATGTCCAGCTACAAGCGTGCAACGTTTGAGGAGGAGGAGGCGGCAGACAACCCAGCCCATGGGGGCATGTCTCCCGACAGTGTGGAGGTCAGTCTGAGCTCATTGGTTGATGTGTGGGGTCAGAGGTCAATGAAAATGGAGGAGGGTCCACACAGTGTCAGTCTGTTATTATAGGACAAGGGTGAAGGTACCTAGGGGAAACTTTACCCTGGAGCATTATTACACAGAATATCGGCTTAAACTCCTGTTAGATTAGCCCAACGATCAGAAACAGAAAATACTTAATGAAAGTATGATGTTATGTGGGAAACCATAAAAAAGGCATACTAGAAAGAGGAAAACTAAAAGTTAGAAAATAGAGGGTTTTATTTACCAGTCAATGGATTGCATTTGGTCGAAGCGTTCCAAAGTTAGCTGAGGATAAACTGTCCTTAAAATTTCATAATATATACGCCCAGTGACACATACTGTAGATGTACAATACTGATTTTAGAGAGGACATTATTGTCTGAGGAAAAGTGTGTAGAAGGTTAAGCTGATTATCACTGCTGATAAATAGTAGTAGTACATTACCTTTAGACATGTAATGTGTGCAGAGCCTGTGGTCCAGCAGTAATGTTCCTAGCTAGTAACAGGGATTGACATTAAGGGTTGCCTTATTGCCTGTAGCAATTGAACTGAGCAGTTGAGCAAGTTGAGCCTGCTCTGTGGTTGCCCCATTGGGCAGGTAATAAAAACCAAACATCAAAGAATTCCAATAGCCTAAAACTGATATTTCTGGTGCCTCCTCATTGTTTAAGTGAAAGACAGACAGTTTATGGCAGTCGAGAAAGTTGAGTCTACTCTGAGAATTGTTTTGCTGATAACAACCAAAATACAAATAATTCCAAAACTGATCTGTCTGATTCCCATGTGTAGGTGAAAGGCAGGCGATACATTGAGTATACAAAACATTAAGAACTCTTTCCATTAAGAACTGCTCTTTCCATGACATAGACATAGACTGAACAGGTGAATCCAGGTGAAGGCTATGATCCCTTATTTATGTCACTTGTTAAATCCACTTCATTCAGTGTAGATGAAGGGGAGGAGACAAGTTAAAGAACGATTGTTTAGCCTTGAGACAATTGAGACATGGATTGTGTAACCCAATATTAGGAAGGTGTTCTTAATGTTTGGTATACTCAGTGTATATGGCACTTCTGGATGTAAATAGCTTATTTCCATTTTCAGGCAAGTGAACATAATCTTCGGGCAACCCAAAAATACTCCTGGCTTGATCGATTGGGAAGTGTCTTTCAGACTTTAATGTCAATCCCTGAGTCACATACTGTATACTACTCTCATTTTAAATTGACATTTTAGTCATTTATTAGACACTCTTATCCAGAGCAAATTACAGGTAGTGCATTCATCTGAGGACGGCTAGGTGGGACAACTACATATCTCAGTCATAGTAAGTACATTTTTCCTCAATAAAGTAGCTATCAGCAAAGTCAGTGGTAGTAATTCTGTATTTATTTTAATCCCCACTGAAGACCGGTGTTCAACCCCCACATCCACCCTTCCTAAATGCAAAACAATGTCTTTTTTTTTTGCTGTTGAATGTTTTTTAAACTACACTAAATTGATACTTCATAGTAGTCCCTCGTGACAGACCGAGAGCTGGCCAGTGCTCATGCGAAAAAGTGTTTCTTGGTTCCAAGATTAACTTTATAGTGATATTTCAGTCATTAGAAAGTTGCTTGGAAAGTGGAATGGAGGCTTAACATATGTACTGTATATACTGTATATGTTTTTATTTAGACAGTATGGAAATCAGAAGGAGATACAGGCAGGTGGAAAAACTTTTGGAAGGGGTGACACAGGGATTGAATCTCCAATGGGGAGATTTGTATATGTGACATGTGCCGGGAGTATTAGAACGCCCCTCTTGACTATGTGGTACTTGTGATGTCATCCCATCCAATCCTCTCTTCTGTCTATGACTCTGGTATTTCCACAGGTTGGCTTCCGGAAGGGTGGCATCCAGCTCCTCGGTCCCCTGGGCAGGAGGACGCAGATGGAGGTGGTGCTGGCTGGCGTGTTGCTCGCCTCACTCCTCGCCCTGTTCGGATGTGCCGTCACTCTGAGCATGCGCTACAACAAAGGTGAGAGGCCTTTGGTTACACGCACTCACGCACGCATGCAAATACACAAACACGCAAGCACACACACACACACATACACACACACACACACACACACACACACACACACGCACGTGTTATGCCTTTATAATAAGGTTCTCTGTGTATCAACATTTCAACTGGCTGGTGTTTAGCAGTATCATTATGAATGATTATTAAGACGTTATGGGATCATACATGCTTGTGACAAAAGTCTTGTGACAATGCATTATAACCACATCATGAAGCATTATACCAGCAGGCTTTATAAAGCATTACAGAATTCTGTTTTTCTACCTTGACACCAGACCCAGCGCGGAGCCTGTGTCTGACCGAGGCCTGTATTACGGTGGCCAGTAAGATCGTAGAGGCCCTGGACCGCAGCGCAGACCCCTGCCAGGACTTCTACCAGTACGCCTGCGGAGGCTGGGTCCGCAAGAACCCCCTCCCTGACGGACGCTCTCGCTGGAGCACCTTTAACAGCATCTGGGACCAGAACCAGGCTGTCCTCAAACACCTGTTGGGTGAGTTGGAACCAAAGAGAGGTTTGTAGGCCTACTTGCTAGCACACGCTTTTTCAGTTCTGCCCACAAATTTTCTATAGGATTGAGGTCAGGGCTTTGTGATGGCCACTCCAATACCTTGACTTTGTTGTCCTTAAGCCATTTTGCCACAACTTTGGAAGTATGCTTGGGGTCATTTGCGATCATGCTTTTACTTTCTGACTGATGTCTTGAGATGTTGCTTCAATATATCCACATAAATGTCCTTCCTCATGATGCCAACTATTTTGTGAAGTGCATCAGTCCGTCCTGCAGCAAAGCACCCCCACAACATGATGCTGCCACCCCCGTGCTTCACGGTTGGGATGGTGTTCTTCGGCTTGCAAGCCTCCCCCTTTTTCCTCCAAACTTAACTATGGTCATTATGGCCAAACAGTTCTATTTTTGTTTCATCAGACCAGAGGACATTTCTCCAAAAAGTATGATCTTTGTCCCCATGTGCAGTTGCAAACCATAGTCTGGCTTTTTTATGGCAGTTTTAGAGCAGTGGCTTCTTGCTTGCTGAGCGCCCTTTCAGGTTATGTCGATATAGGACTCGTTTTACTGTGGCTATAGATACTTTTGTACCTGTTTCCTCCAGCATCTTCACAAGGTCCTTTGCTGTTGTTCTGGGATTGATTTGCACTTTTCACACCAAAGTACGTTCATCTCTAGGACACAGAATACGTCTCCTTCCTGAGCGGTATGAGCTCTCATGGTGTTTATACTTGCGTACTATAGTTTGTAAAGATGAACGTGGTACCTTCAGGTGTTTGGAAATTGCTCCCAATAATGAACCAGACTTGTGGAGGTCTGCAATTTTTTTTCTGAGGTCTTTTGATTTCTTTAGATTTTCCCATGATGTCGAACAAAGAGGCACTGAGTTTGAAGGTAGGCCTTGAAATACATCCACAGGTACACCTCCAATTGACTCAGATTATGTCAATTAGCCTATCAGAAGCTTCTAAAGCCATGACATCATCTTCTGGAATTTTCCAAGCTGTTTAAAGGCACAGTCAACTTATTGTATGTAAACACTGGAATTATGATATAGTAAATTATAAGTGAAGTAATCTGTCTGTAAACAATTGTTGGAATACTTACTTGTGTCATGCACAAAGTAGATGTCCTAACCGACTTGCCAAAGGTATAGTTTGTTAACATGAAATCTGTGGAGTGGTTGAAAAATGTGTTTTAATGACTTCAATCTAAGTGTATGTACAGTGGGGAGAACAAGTATTTGATACACTGCCGATTTTGCAGGTTTTCCTACTTACAAAGCATGTAGAGGTCTGTAATTTTTATCATTGGTACACTTCAACTGTGAGAGACGGAATCTAAAACAAAAATCCAGAAAATCACATTGTATGATTTTTAAATAATTAATTAGCATTTTATTGCATGACATAAGTATTTGATCACCTACCAACCAGTAAGAATTCCGGCTCTCACAGACCTGTTAGTTTTTCTTTAAGAAGCCCTCCTGTTCTCCACTCATTACCTGTATTAACTGCACCTGTTTGAACTCGTTACCTGTATAAAAGACACCTGTCCACACACTCAATCAAACAGACTCCAACCTCTCCACAATGGCCAAGACCAGAGAGCTGTGTAAGGACATCAGGGATAAAATTGTAGACCTGAACAAGGCTGGGATGGGCTACAGGACAATAGGCAAGCAGCTTGGTGAGAAGGCAACACCTGTTGGCGCAATTATTAGAAAATGGAAGAAGTTCAAGATGACGGTCAATCTCCCTCGGTCTGGGGCACCATGCAAGATCTCACCTCGTGGGGCATCAATGATCATGAGGAAGGTGAGGGATCAGCCCAGAACTACACGGCAGGACCTGGTCAATGACCTGAAGAGAGCTGGGACCACAGTCTCAAAGAAAACCATTAGTAACACACTACGCCGTCATGGATTAAAATCCTGCAGCGCACGCAAGGTCCCCCTGCTCAAGCCAGCGCATGTCCAGGCCCGTCTGAAGTTTGCCAATGACCATCTGGATGATCCAGAGGAGGAATGGGAGAAGGTCATGTGGTCTGATGAGACAAAAATAGAGCTTTTTGGTCTAAACTCCACTCGCCGTGTTTGGAGGAAGAAGAAGGATGAGTACAACCCCAAGAACACCATCCCAACCGTGAAGCATGGAGGTGGAAACATCATTCTTTGGGGATGCTTTTCTACAAAGGGGACAGGACGACTGCACCGTATTGAGGGGAGGATGGATGGGGCCATGTATCGCGAGATCTTGGCCAACAACCTCCTTCCCTCAGTAAGAGCATTGAAGATGGGTCGTGGCTGGGTCTTCCAGCATGACAACGACCCGAAACACACAGCCAGGGCAACTAAGGAGTGGCTCCGTAAGAAGCATCTCAAGGTCCTGGAGTGGCCTAGCCAGTCTCCAGACCTGGACCCAATAGAAAATCTTTGGAGGGAGCTGAAAGTCCGTATTGCCCAGCGACAGCCCCAAAACCTGAAGGATCTGGATGGAGGAGTAGGCCAAAATCCCTGCTGCAGTGTGTGCAAACCTGGTCAAGAACTACAGGAAACGTATGATCTCTGTAATTGCAAACAAAGGTTTCTGTACCAAATATTAAGTTCTGCTTTTCTGATGTATCAAATACTTATGTCATGCAATAAAATGCAAATTAATTACTTAAAAATCATACAATGTGATTTTCTGGATTTATGTTTTAGATTACGTCTCTCACAGTTGAAGAGTACCTATGATAAAAATTACAGACTTCTACATGCTTTGTAAGTAGGAAGACCTGCAAAATCGTCAGTGTATCAAATACTTGTTCTCCCCACTGTATGTAAACTTCCGACTTCAACTGTACATCATATGCCACACATCAATCGTATTGCATGATTTGTCACCAGTACTTCAAAACATAGTAAATCCATCATGCTCCATACATACAGTACATACTGTCTGCTACAGTAGAAACGACAACACGGTAGGAACGCACACATGTCCAAAGGTATTATTAGTAACGAAACAACAATGAAGGCAAGGCAGGCACCAAACGGAAAATGTGCCAGGGGGAAAAGGTTTGTGCAAGTTCTGTTCTGACTGGAGTTGCGCAAATGTCTGCATACCTGATCTGGGGAAACACTGGGGAAGTGCTTGGGCTCTCGTCAAAGAGAGTAAACCCTCAAACATAAATTCTGAAATGGGCTACTTCTATGTGAATTAATGAGGAGGCGGAACACACCCTAATTCAATTTGTTCGAAAATAGTTTGAAATTGACAAGTTGAAACCTAGCCTATAGATAATAAGCAGGCAGCGAGCCTTGGTTTCAGGGCAGCACGGGTTAACTGTTGTATTTCGTAACGATCACATTTTTGAACAGTGCATTCTGACATCACACGAATAAAAGACTCACGCTGGGGCGACCGTTAGAGATATTTGTAACTCACGCGTGAAAAGGTTAACAGTGTTGACAGTTTTGAAAGGTGGAAGTGTAGACAGGCCTGGTTATAGTTTATTTGCTGGTCTGTTCAGGTCAGGATATAGCTGTATAAACAAACAGTTGACAGCACAAACAGATCTAGGACCAGGCCATATAGGTGAAGCCACGGCAGGGCTGGACCCAGGTCCTGTCAGATTGAATAATGGTCCACCCAATCAGGCTGGCTTAAAATATATTTAAAAAATCAAAAATGAAATAAATAAACTTGATTTATTGGTTGTATTATCTCCTGACTAATCAGAACGGTTGTAAATGCAGTAGGAGGTTCCTTGGATCTAATTGGTTATATCGCAATAATATCCTATCCTTAACCCACTGTTCCTAGGCCGTCATTGTAAATAAGAATTTGTTCTTAACTGACTTGCCTAGTAAAATAAAGGTAAAAAAAAAATTGAAAAATGTACATGTGCAGAGATACTGGATGGAGGTAGGGGTAAGGGGACTAGGCAACAGGATATAAGATAAACAGAGTAGCAGCAGCTTGTATGTGAGTGGTTGTGCGGGTGTTTAGAGTCAGTATAAATGTATGTGCATATTATGTGTGAGTGAGCTAATGATGAAGTGAGTGTTTTTTGTGTGTGCTGGGGTGACAGTGTGCGGTGCCCTGTGAGTGTGCATAGAGACAGTGAAAATATTGAAATAAAAGTCAATAAAGATACTTGGTCCATATAGCTATTTTGTTAGCTATTTATCAGTTGCTTGGGGATAGAAGCTGTTCAAGAGCCTGTTGGTGTCAGACTTGATGCACCGGTACCAGTGGTGATTTTAGCATGTAAATGTTGGTGGGGCAAACTCCCCCCAATTATTATTTTTTGCATGCCAGCAAAGCCACTACACAGCACAACACAATACTAAACAATACATTCATTGCACTACAACGGTGACAAACGGTGCCCACAAACTGTTAGGGCCTACATAAAGCTGTCCCAACAGCAGATTTATATTCAGCACCATGGATTGAACCGTTACCACCGCTACACCTGGCTATCAGCGTAGCCTTGTCTGTCAACGAAACAGTTAATTCAGCCTCATTTACTGCCTTTTAAAAAAAACATAGCTGATATGGCTTACTTGTTTAAACAAATGTGGTGTTGTCCAAACTATGGCATAAGGGAACGGTGAGCGGATAAGAGGCAATCGATCCATTTCGATTAAGACATTAATGAGCGCGCTAGGATGGACGTAGTCAATATACACTACCATTCAAATGTTTGTGGTCAAATTTCCTTGTTTTTGAAAGAAAAGCAATTTTTTTGTCCATTAATATAACATAAAATTGATAAGAAATACAGTGTATTGTTAATGTTGTAAATTACTATTGTAGTTGGAAACTGCAGATTTTCAATGGAATATCTACATAGGCGTACAGATTCCCATTATCAGCAACCATCACTCCTGTGTTCCAATGGCACGTTGTGTTAGCTAATCCAAGTTTATCATTTTAAAAGGATAATTGATCATTAGAAAATCCTTCTGCAATTATGTTAGCACAGCTGAAAACTAAAGAAGCAATAAAACTGGACTTCTTTAGACTAGTTGAGTATCTGGAGCATCAGCATTTGTGGGTTCGATTACAGGCTCAAAATGGCCAGAAACAAAGAACTTTCTTCTGAAACTCGTCAGTCTATTCTTGTTCTGAGAAATGAAGGCTATTCTATGCGAGAAATTTCCAAGAAACTGATGATCTCGTACTACTCCCTTCACAGAACAACGCAAACTGGCTCTAACCAGAATAGAAAGAGGAGTGGGAGGCCCCGGTGCACAACTGAGCAAGAGGACAAGTACATTAAAGTAAAAGCCATATCTTCCTCTGTCCAGTGTCTGTATTTTTTTGCCATCTTAATCTTAATCTTTTCTTTTTATTGGCCAGTCTGAGATATGGCTTTTTCTTTGCAACTCTGCCTAGAAGGCCATCATCCCGGAGTCGCCTCTTCACTGTTGACGTTGAGACTGGTGTTTTGTGGGTACTATTTAATGAAGCTGCCAGTTGAGGACTTGTGAGGCGTCTGTTTCTCAAACTAGACCCTCCAATGTACTTGTCCTCTTGCACCGGGGCCTCCCATTCCTCTTTTATTCTGGTTAGCGCCAGTTTGCGCTATTCGCATGGAATAGCCTTCATTTCTCAGAACAAGAATAGACTGATGAGTTTCTGAAGAAAGTTCTTTGTTTGTTTTTGGCCATTTTGAGCCTGTAATCGAATGCCTGAGCTGGACAGAAGGGGTAGCCAAAGCGAATGCTGGTGTGACAGTACCCCACCCCCTTGGGGACGACCCCGGAGACGCGGTGCGGGTCGGTCAGGACAACACCCGTGGAAGTCCCGAATGAGAGAACGGTCCAGGACGGGATGGGCGACGACAGTCACGAAGGAGATTATACAGGCGGATGGCCATAGCGATGAGCTAGTCCAGCATGAGGTCCTCATCGCGACAAGCCAGCTCGGTCTGGACGTCCGCCTGTAGTCCGCTGCGGAAAACCGTCAACAGGGCTTGGTCGTTCCAGCCAGTGGACGCAGCCACTGTCCGGAAATCTAGAGCGTACTCAGACGCTATCCTGGACCCCTGGCAGTGAGCTGGGATGCCGTCAAACCGCTCCGGGAGGGGTAGGTGGACGTCGCTGATCGGACCGGGTGATGTAGATGGTGGTGGGGTGGCTGGAACGACCGCGGAGAACTGGGAAGGTGGTGATGTAGCCTGTAGTTTGCTTACGGTCCGAAGCACCTATTCCATGGCAGTCCCGAGGTGCTCCAGGCATGAGTCGTGGTGGAGGATCTTCGCTCCTACAGCGTAAAGGTCGGGATGTCCTGCTTCCTGTTTTCTTGGGTCGGTCATTCTGTCACAGGTGTAGAGAGGAGTAGGCAGGAGGCTATCGCAGGTATAGAACTACTGAATTTATTTAAGCACCATAGACCAAAACGGGACAAAACCCAAAGTGCAAAATATAAAGTACTCAGGAAACAGTAGGTTTGGCAGCAGCTAGAAGGCCGGCGACGCCGAACGCCTGAGCTAGACAGGAGGGGGAGCCATAGCTAAGGCTGGTGTGACACCATGCCAAATTTTTTCAACATCCTGAGGGGGAAGAGGCACTGTCGCTCCTTCTTCACTACTGTGCCTGTGTGTTTGGACCATTTTAATGATTTGGACACCGAGGAACTTGAAGCTGTCTACCTGCTCCACTGCCACCCCGTTGATGTGGATGGGGCCGTGTCCACGATCAGATCCTTGGTCTTGCTGAAGTTGAGGGAGAAGTTGTTGCTCCGGCACCACACTGCCAGATCACAGACCTCCTCCCTGTAGACTGACTCATCGTCGCCAGAGATCAGGCCTACCACAGTCGTGTCATCAGTGAACTTGATAATGGTGTTCATTATCAAGTTCACTGAACTCGATAATGAACACCCTGTGGGGCCCCTGTGTTAAGGGTCTGCGTGGTGGAGGTGATGTTGCCTACCTTCACCACGTGGGGTCGGCCCTTCAGGAAGTCCAGGATCCAGTTGCAAAGGGAGGTGTTCAGACCCAGAGTCTTAAACTAGGTGACGAGCTTGGAGGGGATAATTGTGTTGAACACTAAGCTGTAGTCAACATTCAGTTGAAGTCGTAAGTTTACATACACCTTAGCCAAATACATTTAAACTCAGTTTTTCACAATTCCTAGTAAAAATTCCCTGTCATAGGTCAGTTAGGATCACCACTTTATTTTAAGAATGTGAAATGTCAGAATAATAGTAGAGAGAATTATTTATTTCAGCTTTTATTTCATCACATTCCTAGTGGGTCAGAAGTTTACATACACTCAATTAGTATTTGGTAGCATTGCCTTTAAATTGTTTAACTTGGGTCAAACGTTTCGGGTAGCCTTCCACAAGCTTCCCACAATAAGTTGGGTGAATTTTGGCCCATTCCTCCTGACAGAACTGGTGTAACTGAGTCAGGTTTGTAGGCCTCCTTGCTCGCACATGCTTTTTCAGTTCTGCCCACAAATGTTCTATAGGATTGAGGTCAGGGCTTTGTGATGGCCACTCCAATACCTTGACTTTGTTGTCCTTAAGCCATTTTGCCACAACTTTGGAAGTATGCTTGGGGTCATTGTATATTTGGAAGACCAATTTGCGACCAAGCTTTAACTTCCTGACTGATGTCTTGAGATGTTTCTTCAATATATCCACATCATTTTCCTTCCTCATGATGCCATCTATTTTGTGAAGTACACCAGTCCCTCCTGCAGCAAAGCACCCCCACAACACGATGTTGCCACCCCTGTGCTTCACGTTTGGGATGGTGTTCTTCGGCCTGCAAGCCTCCCCCTTTTTCAATATAGGACTTGTTTTACTGTGGATATAGATACTTTTGTAACTGTTTCCTCCAGCATGTTCACAAGGTCCTTGGCTGTTGTTCTGGGATTGATTTGCACTTTTCGCACCAAAGTATGTTAATCTCTAGGACACAGAACGTGTCTTCTTCCTGAGCGGTATAACGGCTGCGTGGTCCCATGGTGTTTATACTTGCATACTATTGTTTGTACAGATGAACGTGGTACCTTCAGACATTTGGAAATGAACCAGACTTGTGGGGGTCTACAATTGTGGAGGTCTTGGCTGATTTCTTTTGACTTCCCCATGATGTCAAGCGTGCATTGAGTTTGTCTGGTAGAGAGGCATCATGTCAGGCTCTGGCCTTAGAGAAGCAAGAGGCTTCTCTATGTAGCTATGGTCAGAGTCTGACAGTGTCGTTATTTTCTGTTTCTTTGTGGGTTTTGGGTGGATCTCTAATTAGAGGCAGCTGCTACCCGTTGTCTCTAATTAGGGATCCAATATATGTTGAGTCTGTCCCTCACGCGGGTGTGGGTTGTTATCGATGTATGTCGCAGTAAGTGTGTTTCTTTTCGTCCGTTCATTTAGTGTGTTTTTGAACGTGACGTTTAGTCGAGTAGTGTTTGTTTGTGTTCTGTGGTTCGTCTGTTAGTTTGTCTATACATAGTACGTGAACATTTATTGTACATAGTATAGAAATAAACGATGTCGAACTCTGAGTGCGCTGCGCCTTGGTCTCGCTCACTCCCGACTCGTGACAGAACAACCCACCACCTGGAGACCAAGCAGCGCAGCTGGCGAGAGACGGAGGAGGAAGTGCCAGTGCCGTTTCCCACGTGGCCTAGGGTGGAGCCAGAGGACCGTGGAAGGTTCATGGCGCAATGGAGAGTGATGGAGAGAGAGAGAAGGAAGAAGGGGGATCGCACACCACTTCGGATGCCCACAGATCTGGATCGGGAGCGGCCAGAGGGGTTCGAGGAATACCCGGAGGAGGAGCGGACGAGGTGGTGGAGAGCCTGGAATGCTCTTCCTCTGGAGAAGCTGAGGGATCCGCTGGTTATACAGGCGTTGGTGGCCTTCAAGCGCCAGATGACTCTCGTGGCGAGGCAGATGGTTGGCCCGGAACCTCCTGCGAAGGTCAGCGCCCCCGAACCTCCTGCGAAGGTCAGCGCCCCTAAACCTCCTGCGAAGGTCAGCGCCCCCGAACCTCCAGCGAAGGTCAGCGCCCCTAAATCTCCTGCGAAGGTCAGCACCCCTAAACCACCTGCGAAGGTCAGCGCCCCTAAACCTCCTGCGAAGGTCAGCGTCCCTGAGCCTCCTGCGAAGGTCAGCGCTCCTGAGCCTCCTGCGAAGGCCAGCAACCCTGAGCCTCCAGCGAAGGCCAGCAACCCTGAGCCTCCAGCGAAGGCCAGCAACCCTGAGCCTCCAGCGAAGGCCAGCAACCCTGAGCCTCCAGCGAAGGCCAGCAACCCTGAGCCTCCAGCGAAGGCCAGCAACCCTGAGCCTCCAGCGAAGACCAGCAACCCTGAGCCTCCAGCGAAGGCCAGCAACCCTGAGCCTCCAGCGAAGGCCAGCAACCCTGAGCCTCCAGCGAAGGCCAGGAACCCTGAGCCTCCAGCGAAGGCCAGCAACCCTGAGCCTCCAGCGAGGGTCAGCAACCCTGAGCCTCCAGCGAGGGTCAGCAACCCTGAGCCTCCAGCGAGGGTCAGCCACCCTGAGCCTCCAGCGAAGGTCAGCCACCCGCACCTCCAGCGAAGGTCAGCGTCCCGCCACCTCCAGCGAAGGTCAGCGTCCCGCCACCTCCAGCGAAGGTCAGCGTCCCGCCACCTCCAGCGAAGGTCAGCGTCCCGCCACCTCAAGCGAAGGTCAGCGTCCCGCCACCTCCAGCGAAGGTCAGCGTCCCGCCACCTCCTGCGAAGGTCAGCGTCCCGCCACCTCCTGCGAAGGTCAGCGTCCCGCCACCTCCAGCGAAGGTCAGCGACCCTCCAGCGAAGGTCAGCGTCCCTCCAGCGAAGGTCAGCGTCCCGCCACCTCCTGCGAAGGTCAGCGTCCCGCCACCTCCTGCGAAGGTCAGCGTCCCGCCACCTCCTGCGAAGGTCAGCGTCCCGCCACCTCCAGCGAAGGTCAGCGTCCCGGCACCTCCAGCGAAGGTCAGCGTCCCGGCACCTCCAGCGAAGGGCAGTGTCCCGGCACCTCCAGCGAAGGTCAGCGTCCCTCCAGCGAAGGTCAGCGTCCCTCCAGCGAAGGTCAGCGTCCCCGAACCTCCAGCCGTCTGCTCCGCTCCTGAGCCAGAGCAGTCCGCTCCACCAGTGCCCATTCCGGGTTCAGCCGTCTGCTCCGCCTCAGTGCCAGAGCAGTCCGCTCCGCCGGTACCCAGTCCGGGTCCAGCCGCCTGCTCCGCCTCAGTGCCCGAGCAGTCCGCTCCGCCGGTACCCAGTCCGGGTCCAGCCGCCTGCTCCACCTCAGTGCCAGAGCAGTCCGCTCCACCGGTACCCAATCAGGGTCCAGCCGTCTGCTCCGCTTCAGAGCCTGAGCAGTCCGCCCCACCGGTGCCCAGTCCGGGTCCGGCGGTTTTCCCAGCTCCATGGCCGGAGCAGTTCGTCCCACCGGTGCCCAGTCCGGGTCCGGCGGTTTTCCCAGCTCCATGGCCGGAGCAGTTTGTCCCACCGGGGCCCAGTCCGGGCCCGGTTGTTTACCCCGCTCCATGGCCGGAGCCGTTTACCCCACCGGTGCCCAGTCCGGGCCCGGTTGTTTTCCCTGCTCCTTGGCCGGAGCCGTTTACCCCACCGGTGCCCAGTCCGGGCCCGATTGTTTTCCCCGCTCCATGGCCGGAGCCGTTTACCCCACCGGTGCCCAGTCCGGGTCCGGTTGTGTTCCCCGCTCCATGGCAGGAGCCGTTTACCCCACCGGGGCCCAGTCCGGGTCCAGCCGCCTGCTCCGCCTCAGTGCCCGAGCAGTCCGCTCCGCCGGTACCCAGTCCGGGTCCAGCCGCCTGCTCCGCCTCAGTGCCAGAGCAGTCCGCCCCACCGGTGCCCAGTCCGGGTCCGGCGGTTTTCCCAGCTCCATGGCCGGAGCAGTTCGTCCCACCGGTGCCCAGTCCGGGTCCGGCGGTTTTCCCAGCTCCATGGCCGGAGCCGTTTACCCCACCGGTGCCCAGTCCGGGCCCGGTTGTTTTCCCCGCTCCATGGCCGGAGTCATTTGCCCCACCGGTGCCCAGTCCGGGCCCGGTTGTTTTCCCCGCTCCATGGCCGGAGTCGTTTACCCCACCGGTGCCCAGTCCGGGCCCGGCTGTTTTCCCCGCTCCATGGCCGGAGCCTTTTGCCCCACCGGTCCACAGCCCGGGACCGGTGATAAGGAAGGGGCACGGGACAAAACTGTCCACATCGCCGGAGCCGGAGCCGCCCCCGATGGACTAGTTTTCCCTCCCATTTACCCCCCCGTGTTTTGTGTGTGTTTTTTATTTGTTTAGGCGTCCGGGAGTCCGCGCCTTGGGGGGGGGGGTACTGTCAGGCTCTGGCCTTAGAGAAGCAAGAGGCTGTTATCGATGTATGTCGCAGTAAGTGTGTTTCTTTTCGTCCGTTCATTTAGTGTGTTTTTGAACGTGACGTTTAGTCGAGTAGTGTTTGTTTGTGTTCTGTGGTTCGTCTGTTAGTTTGTCTATACATAGTACGTGAACATTTATTGTACATAGTATAGAAATAAACAATGTCGAACTCTGAGTGCGCTGCGCCTTGGTCTCGCTCACTCCCGACTCGTGACACATCATCAGATCATGATTGGGTCTTTCTTTGTAATCCGTAATCTCTCGGGAGGTAGAAGGGTCGGCATTTGACCACCAGGTATTCCAAGACGGGTGAACAGTAGGTCGACACTTCCACCGTGCTGGAATAAGCACACCAGTTGGAGTTGATGAAGAGGCAAACCCCTCCCCCCTCAATATGCCCGACTCCACTGTCCTGTCCCCCTGGTGAATGGAGAATCCATTGAGTTGAATAGCCGTGGGGGGCATCATGTCTGAGAGATGCTTCTGAAAAGCAAAGTTCCAATAGTCCCATTGGTAGCAAATCGATGATCAGAGGTCATCTATCTTATTATCAAGTGACTGTACAGTCGTGGCCAAAAGTTTTGAGAATGACACAAGTATTGGTCTCCACAAAGTTTGCTGCCTCAGTGTTGATGATGGCAATTTGCATATACTCCAGAATGTCATGAAGAGTGATCAGATGAATTGGAATTAATTACAAAGTCCCTCTTTGCCATGAAAATGAACTTAATCCCCCAAAAACATTTCTACTGCATTTCAGCCCTGCCACAAAAGGACCAGCTCCCATCATGTCAGTGATTGTCTCGTTAACACAGGTGAGAGTGTTGACGAGGACAAGGCTGGAGATCACTCTGTCATGCTGATTGAGTCAGAATAACAGACTGGAAGCTTTAAAAGGAGGGTGGTGCTTGAAATCATTGTTCTTCCTCTGTCAACCATGGTTACCTGCAAGGAAACACGTGCCGTCATCATTGCTTTGCACAAAAAGGGCTTCACAGGCAAGGATATTGCTGCTGCTAAGATTGCACCTAAATCAACCATTTATCGGATCATCAAGAACTTCAAGGAGAGAGGTTCAATTGTTGTGAAGAAGGCGTAAGGGCGCCCAAGAAAGTCCAGCAAGCGCCAGGACCGTCTCCTAAAGTTGATTCAGCTGCGAGATCGGGGCACCACCAGTGCAGAGCTTGCTCAGGAATGGCAGCAGGCAGGTGTGAGTGCAGCTGCACGCACAGTGAAGCGAAGACTTTTGGAGGATGGCCTGGTGTCAAGAACGGCAGCAAAGAAGCCACTTCTCTCCAGGAAAAACATCAGGGACAGACTGATATTCTGCAAAAGGTACAGGGATTGGACTGCTGAGGACTGGGGTAGAGTCATTTTCTCTGATGAATCCCCTTTCCGATTGTTTGGGCCATCCGGAAAACACCTTGTCCGGAGAAGACAAGGTGAGCGCTACCATCAGTCCTGTGTCATGCCAACAGTAAAGCATCCTGAGAACATTCATGTGTGGGGTTGCTTCTCAGCCAAGGGAGTGGGCTCACTCACAATTTTGCCTAAGAACACAGCCATGAATAAAGAATGGTACCAACACATCCTCCGAGAGCAACTTCTCCCAACCATCCAAGAACAGTTTGGTGACGACCAATGCCTTTTCCAGCATGATGGAGCACCTTGCCATAAGGCAAAAGTGATAACTAAGTGGCTCGGGGAACAAAACATTGACATTTTGGGTTCATGGCCAGGAAACTCCCCAGACCTTAATCCCATTGAGAACTTGTGGTCGATCCTCAAGAGGCGGGTGGACAAACAAAAACCCACAACTTCTGACAAACTCCAAGCATTGATTATGCAAGAATGGCCTGCCATTAGTCAGGATGTGGCCCAGAAGTTAATTAACAGCATGCCAGGGCGGATTGCAGAGGTCTTGAAAAAGAAGGATCAACACTGCAAATATTGACTCTTTGCATAAACTGAATTTCATTGTCAATGAAAGCCTTTGACCCTTATGGAATACTTGTAATTATACTTCAGTGTACCATAGTAACTACTGACAAAGATCTAAGAACACTGAAGCAGCAAACTTTGTGGAGACCAATATTTGTGTAATTCTCAAAACTTTTGGCCATGACTGAACATTAGCCAGTTAAATGAAGGGAAGAAGTGGCCGGTTTTCCCTTCGTCTTAATCTCACCAGGATCCCCCCCTCTCTTGCCTCTAACGCCGGCATTTCCTCTTGGGTAGCCCGAAATTTGGGTTGGAATTACAAAGAGTCCAGAGCAGATGAGTCGAAGTAGAAGCCGGAATTGGAGTAAGTAATTGCCGATTTGAAGTTCAAGATTTCTTGTCAGTTGTAAGAAATAATAGCGGATACATTTCGTTTTGTCAGTGGTGTTGTAAGCGGTTGTAACTTGGCAATAGGCCTAATAACGGGCTTGTTTCCCAAGGGACATTTGTGGTGTTTCTTGGTCAAATTTGCGATATGATTGCACAAATTTTCACTTAAATATGTTGGGGTATTTTTACTGGAAAATGTTGGCCCGCCACACGGCAATTTCTGCCTACGCCACTCGACCAGGCTAGTCAGCATCTACAGTACTGTGTGGTTTTTGAGGCCAGTTGATTCAGCTTGTCTTGCTAAGTGGGCAGACCAGGAATGTGTCCCTAATGGTACCCTTTTCCCTTTATAGTGTACTGCTATTTACAAGGGCCCTTGTGCACTATAAAGGGAATAGAGTGCCATTTGGGACGTAACCCAACCTGGGACTGGGGGCCACTCACAGCACCATTCTGATGAATACCTTTCTGCCTCCGGTACATGCAGAACTTCATGCTCAATCGAATGTTGAATTAAAGCGATTCCCTACTGGGATGCCAGCCTCCCTCCACTGTACCAGAGGTTACTGTGACCCTGTTTGTTACCCTTCAGCTGCCTTACTAGCAGGGGAGCCACTGAAGCTTAAAGTGTGTGTACTTGTGTGTATCCATACAGTTAACAATATTATGCTTGTCCTAATGTTATTGTGTTAACGATTCAGAAGAGAGATATGGCTTCCTCCCAGTAATCTGTCTTTTTGTTCGATCATACAGAGAAAAAACAAACAGGACTAAATGAACTGTGCAGTGTAGAATTACTCCTCGTCAACAACAGTCAGGAAGCAGTCAGACTATTCTCTATTTAGTGCACTACTTTTGAATAGGGTGCGATTTGGGACGTAACTTCAGTTGTCCTCTCAGTAAAATGTGTGTGTGTGTGTGTGTTGTCCTCTCAGTAAAGTGTGTGCATGCATGTGTGTGTGCTTGGGTCTGTGTGAGCGTATGCTTACGTGTGTGCTTGTGTGTGTGTGTGCTGCTGCTAATTTACTAGCGGAATATTCAAATTTTGAGTCATTTCATTGAATTAAGTCTTCAACCATCAGTATGAGATGGAGCAGAGCATCCTTTTTTGTTCTTCCGTATTTTTGAAGGGCATGAGTTATAGCTTCTGTATGGTAATTAATTTATCTGTTCTGCAGCATTGAACGGTCATATTTCAGCAGTGTGTGCATTGCCATGACAGTGGTGCTTCAGATGATATACAGCTGTGGAGATGGAGAGGAGCATGTGACAAAAAAACTCTCCTACCACATTCTGACTTCGATATCCTCCTCTCGTTCTAACACCTTTCCTCGTGTTTTTCCTCACTTGTTTCACATCTACATTTCCCCTGTGGGTAGCACTCTAAAGCTTGCTTCTTAAAACCCTTAACTTCCTATCTCTCACCCCCATCTTTCTCGTTCTCTCTACCTCGTCCTCTGCCTCTCTGTCTCGTTCTCTCTCTCTCCAACTCTATCCCATCTCACTCTTTCTCTCTCTCCCTCTCTTTCTCTGTCTCCCATCATTTTTTCTCTCGCTTTCTCTCCCTTTCCTTCTCTCTGGGTCTTCCGTGTTTATTTTTTCCATTGATACAGCTGAATGCAGCACACTAAAAACAAATGGTTCTATATTGTGCAAAAGAAGGGTTATTTGGCTTGTAACCATAGCGGATCCCTTTTTGTTGCTATATGAAAACTTGTTTTGAAGGTTCTATAAAGAACCATGCTTTATGGTTCTAAATGGAACATGTATGATGCTATAAAGAACCATTAAAAAAAGGTTCTATACAGAACCATAAAAGGGTTCTGCAATCGTTAAAAACGTTTTGGGTGGTATTTAGAACCCTTTTTTATGGTTCTTTATAGAGAATGGTGCTATAATGAACATTTCTCAGTCTCAAAGATCACTTGTAGAACCATACAGGGTTTTTTATTCTGGTTTAATAGCCATATTAGATTGTTAAAATTCCATAGGGTGTATTATTATGTTTATTAACAAGTTGAATCAGGTGTGCTAGCTCTAGAACAGCTAGGGGTCCCTGAGGAGAGAATTGAGAACAACTGACTTAGTTAAGCATTTTAAATTGACACAAAGCCATATGTTTCTTTCACAAGACACTGTCACTGGCCAGAGTCATATACAGTGCATTTGGAAAGTATTCAGATCCCTTGACTTTTTCCACATTTTGTTACGTTACAGCCTTATTCAAAAATGTATTAAAAAAAATTTCCCCTTATCAATCTACACACAATACCCAATAATGACACATTTTTGCAAATGTATTACAAATGAAAACTGAAATATCACATTTACATAAGTATTCAGACCCTTTACTGTTGATGCACCTTTGGCAACAATTACAGCCTCAAGTCTTCTTGGCTATGGCGCTACAAGCTTGGCACACCTGTATTTGGGGAGTTTCTCCCATTATTCTCTGCAGATCCTCTCAAGCTCTGTCAGGTTGGATGGGGAGCATCGCTGCACAGTTATTTTCAGGTCTCTCCAGAGATGTTCCATCGGGTTCAAGTCCGGGCGCTGGCTAAAGGACATTCAGCGACTTGTCTCGAAGCCGCTCCTGCGTTGTATTGGCTGTGTGCTTAGTGTCGTTGTCCTGTTGGAAGGTGAACCTCTGGAGCAGGTTTTCATCAAGGATCTCTCTGTACTTTGCTCCGTTCAGCTTTCCCTTGATTGTGACTAGACTCCCAGTCCATGCCGCTGAACAACATTCCCACACCATGATGCTGCTACACCATACTTCACCGTAGGGATGGTGCCAGGTTTCCTCCAGACGTGACGCTTGGCATTCAGGTCAAAGAGTTAAATCTTGGTTTCATCAGACCAGAGAATCTTGTTTCTCATAGTCCTTTAGGTGCCTTTTGGCAAACTCCAAGCGGGCTGTCGTGCCTTTTACTGAGGACTGTCTTCCGTCTGGCCACTCTACCATAATGGCCTGATTTGTGGAGTGCTGCAGAGATGGTTGTCCTTCTGGAAGGTTCTCCCATCTCCACAGAGGAGCTGTGTCAGAATGACCATCAGATTTTTGGTCACCTCCCTGACCCCTTCTCCCCTGAACCACGCCCTAAAATATTGTAATGAGCAGCCACCCCTTCATTTGAATTATCACTTAAAGAGGAAAGAACCCTTTTTTGAATTGCAAAGAACCATTGAAGGGATCAAAGGGTTCTTTGGGTCAGTATGGTTTCACATAGAACCATCACCCTTCCCAAACAACCCTTTATTTTATTTATTTATTTATTTATTTTTAGAGAACTGCTCCTTAAAGTAACTAACTTTGGCCTTCCGGATAGCCTGAGTGCACTTATTTCTCATTTGCCTGAATGAGAGCCAGTCAGCCTGAATATGCGTGTACCTGGCCTTTCGCCAAATGCAATTCTTGAGGTGGAGTAACTCTGCAAGATCACGGTCAAACCAGGTGCTGAACCTGTTTTTAATTCTCATTTTCTTTATGGTGGCGTGTTTGTTAACAATACACCTGAAAATATCAAAAAAGAAAATACTTATTTTCCACCATAATTTGCAAATAAATTCATTACAAATCCTACAATGTGATTTTTTGGATTTGTTTTTCTCATTTTGTCTCTCATAGTTGAAGTGTACCTATGATGAAAATTACAGGCCTCTCTCATCTTTTTAAGTGGGAGAACTTGCACAATTGGTGGCTGACTAAATACTTTTTTGCCCCACTGTATATTGTTGTAATGTATTTTTCTTCTTGGCTTTTGAAAGTAAAAAAAAAAAAATAGCTTCAGACTAGGCATTACTCACTCAGTTCCAGGTTGAATGGTGTTTTCTGTTTGTTTGCCAGAGCATTTGCTGTGTAATTTTTTTTAAACATGCTGAAAAATGTGGGAGCACATCTGCTCATGACCTCCCCCCTTGAAGACCTGATCTCATCATGAGGAACCTTGATTGTTTAGTGTGTGATGGAACACGCATACACACACATGATGCCCCAGCAATACATAGTGTGTTGATAGGTCTTGTTGTTAATCTTTCGGATGCATACCAAGTAATTGCATTTTTGCGTGTGGCACAAGACACATGCATTTCAAAATCAACAAGGATAACAGAGTAAAACTGGGAAGCTTATTTCCGTTCTAGTCCACTGGCTTTGGCAGCCAGGTGGAAAAGGCATACTTAGTGTAATGTAGGCTGTAGAGGCTGATTGATATCGGCTCTAAATAAACACTGAATACGTGTGTTTTTATCTGCCAGTGGAACAGCAGCTCTGCGGTGTGTTCTGTCATCTGAGCAGAATGTGGCTCCTGTCTGAGATGGCAGTGACAATGCCCCCCCCCCCATGGTGCTTTTGTCTTGGCCCCATGGTGTGTATGTATATGTATATGTGACCGACCGTCTCGATTTGGTCTTATGTAGCAAAATAAAATAAAATGTTTTTTACATTGGATAAAAGTAGAGACTGGTATATCACACACTACAGTTGAGGAACAATGAGAAAGTAATTCTGCTTTGAAAGATAATAAACTTGTATACCCACTTTTGAATAAATGGTCCTTGAATGTTTTGTTACACCTACTGGAGAGGACCGCATTTTTATTTAAAAATTAATAATTACGTTCATATGTCTCTAACCTCCCCGGGGGATCAATAAAGTACCTATCTAGCTATCTATCTATCTATCTCCTTTGAAATAGTGACGCGTGACATACGGACAGTTTCTTGAAACGAGTCACATGTGTGTTTGTCTATGTATGTGTGTGTGTCCATTCTGGCCCACAGCAGTCTCGGTTCCATAGCTTTTTACATTTTTCTTAACTAACTTTTTGGTCAGTGTTACCTGAACATTTTTAGTTGCCTCAAACTTGAGAAAACCTAGGAAAAAATTCTAATAGTGATTTTAACATACAATGTTTTCAACTTACATATTTGGCACATGTTGACATACATGATTATATTGACTTGCCCTCTAGCAGGGCAAGTTGATAAACTGACTTGTTGGAATGGTGGTGTCCTATGGCGGTGAGCTCTTCAGTAAGGCCATTCTACTAACAATGTTTGTCTATGGAGATTGCACGGCGGTGTGCTCGATTTTATACTCCTGTCAGCAACGGATGTGGCTAAAATAGCAGAATTCACTCATTTAAAGGGGTGTCCACATACTTTTGTGTATATATAGTGTATGTCAAATATGTATGCTGAAAACATTGTATTTTAAGAGCACTGTGCATGTGGGTGTCCCTAACCACATTTTTGCCAAAGTTTTCTCAAGTTGGAGCTAAGTTTAGGCCAACTAAACATTTTAAGTTCAGGTAACACTTTGACTGAAAAGTTTAGTAAACTTAACAAGGCTGTGGAACCAGTTACTAAATAATTATTAGTTGAATCATCTAGATTTATTTTACCCGTGTATGTTGAAGGAAATGACAGGCCTTGTCTCTGCCTCACACAATCACATTAGCCTCTGTTCTCCTCCCCCTCATCATCCATCTTTTCCTCTTCTTCTCTCCCCCCTTTTTCTCTCCTTCTTTAGAGAATGGCACGTTCAACTCCAGCAGCGACGCCGAGAGGAAGACCCAGTTCTACTACCTGTCCTGTCTCAACGAGCAGCACATCGAGGAGCTGGGAGCCACGCCCCTCATTGACCTCATCGCAAAGGTCAGCTTTGCTTCAGACGCCGCCCCCTTCACACACACTCACACACACAGGTTGCATTCCAATAATCTCTCCTTTCTCCCAAAGTGTGTATCCTACAAGGATTTGAAAGGGAATGGCTGGTATATGGAAACTCCCTCTATGTCAGTGGTCACCAACCTTTTCTTTATTTATAGATTTTAAGATATAACAAAAACAGTACAACCGCAACCCCTCATTCTCCCAACCATCCATCCATCCACCCCCTTCCTCCTTCCCTCCCTTCCTCCTTCCCCCCCAATGCCCATGAACCTTGGCACCCATGAACATCATTGTCAAGAACTCCCTTAAAATTTGGTCCCAATTCCGAAATCACTTTAGCCTTAAACAAGCAAGCGGCTTCTCTCTATTAACATCTAATCATCTCTTCCCAACGTCACAGATTGACACAGCATTCCAGTTCTGTTATAGGAACGCTCTTGGGCCATCATCAACTTGGGCCATCATGGAGTTACAGCCAAGCCTTCCAACTTCTCCGGTCTCAAGCACAGTAGCGAACCTGGAGAAGTTGGAAGGTTTGGATGTAACTCCATGATGGCCCTTGTTTTCGAATGTAGCTCGCCGCCTTGCCCTCTTTCACTGGAAGTCTGCAAAACTGAGAGGCACAGCCTACCTGCGGGCTTAGGTCTCTCTAGATATACCTTTCTCATTCGTGGATTTGACTTATTCCAAATGAAGCTGGAAATGTAGCTGTCCAGTTGTTTGAACATCGACTTTGGCAGAAAATTTTGAAATATTTGGAATAAGTACAAAAACCTAGGTAGTACAGTAATCTTAACAGAATTAATGCGACCTGCTAATGATATGGGAAGAGACGACCACCTTATGAAATCCTGCTTAGTGCGCTCCAGGAGAGTTAAGTTATGTTTAAACAGAGCCTTAAATGAGCTTGTGACCTTTATACCCAAATAAGTAGACCTGATGCTCCACCTTAAATGGGAAATTGGCATACCCAATTCCTTCTGCTAACTGATTAATGGGGAGGAGCACACTTTTTGTTAGGTTTACCTTATAACCAGATAATGTCCCAAAACCTTGTAACATGTCCAAGAGACTCCACAGGGTTAGATATGTATAAAATAAGATCGTCTGCATATAAGGACACCTTGTGAGTTATGTCACCCCTTACTATTCCCTTAATCCTCTCCTCCGCCCGCAGGATAATAGCAAGAGGCTCAATAGCCATATCAAATAGGAAAGGGGATAAACAGCAACCCTGCCTGGGCCCCCTGTGGAGAGGAAAGTAGCTGGAGATTGCATCAACAATGCTAACAGAAGTACAAAATCTTATTCCAAGAAAGGTATGATGGGCCAAACCCAAATCTCTCAAGTACTGTAAATAAATATTCCCACTCAACCTGTTCAAAAGCCTTTTCAGCATCAAGAGAGATGACAACTTCTTGGCTGTTGAGTTGAGTGGGCAGAATAAAGAACATTAAATAGCCGGTGCATATTATTGAAAGATTGCCTACCTGAGATAAATCTGGTTTGGTCAAAGTTAATTATATTAGGCAACACTGTCTCTAAACGGTGCCAGAGGACCTTAGTGAGAATTTTATAATCGCAGCACAAAAGGCTTATAGGGCAGTATGAGCCACAGTCTAGGGTATTCAAACTGTCAAATTCCGATTGGCGTAGCAGTCTCTCTTTGTAGAGTTCAGGAGTCGAAGAAGAGGCATATCTGTTATCCACATCTAGAATGAGTTGAGATAGCTCCGATAAACGTTTAGTGCGCTGTTTGTTGTCATACGCTGTGTATGAAATTATTTGGCCCCTTAGATATGCTTTTAACGACTCCCACACAGTAGAGTGAGACACGTCAGGGGTGCAGTTGATCTGTAAAAAGACATCAATGTGAGTTGATATGTATTTTTTAAACGCACTACAGGATAGTAGTAGTGGGTCAAATCACCACACGCGTTGTGACACAGTACTGTCCGGGAAGTGGATATCTAGCTGGACAGGGCTATGGTCTGAGATAAAGATGCTGTGATATTGGCTATTAGTTATAAAAGGGAGCTGATAAAGCAAGTGGAGACTAGAGTATGTGAATTAGACATAGTCATAGTAATCAGAAATCAATGTTAGTACGATCACATGGCCAATGTGCTAAAAGGTCAGAGTAATAAAATATAAAGAAAATAAAAAACAGCTAAAAACAATAAAATACTCAGAAGAAAACCTTAGACCCCTTTGCTGGCCTCCCCCCTGTTGGAAGGCTGCATCTATCTCCTAGACTAGAGCCAAATACTACCATGTTAAACTGAACTTATATACAGTGGGGAGAACAAGTATTTGATACACTGCTGATTTTGCAGGTTTTCCTACTTACAAAGCATGTAGAGGTCTGTAATTTTTATCATAGGTACACTTCAACTGTGAGAGACGGAATCTAAAACAAAAATGCAGAAAATCACATTGTATGATTTTTAAATAATTAATTTGCATTTTATTGCATGACATAAGTATTTGATCACCTACCAACCAGTAAGAATTCCGGCTCTCACAGACCTGTTAGTTTTTCTTTAAGAAGCCTTCCTGTTCTCCACTCATTACCTGTATTAACTGCACCTGTTTGAACTCGTTACCTGTATAAAAGACATCTGTCCACACACTCAAACAGACTCCAACCTCTCCACAATGGCCAAGACCAGAGAGCTGTGTAAGGACATCAGGGATAAAATTGTAGACCTGCACAAGGCTGGGATGGGCTACAGGACAATAGGCAAGCAGCTTCGTGAGAAGGCAACAACTGTTGGCGCAATTATTAGAAAATGGAAGAAGTTCAAGACGGTCAATCTCCCTCGGTCTGGGGCACCATGCAAGATCTCACCTCGTGGGGCATCAATGATCATGAGGAAGGTGAGGGATCAGCCCAGAACTACACGGCAGGACCTGGTCAATGACCTGAAGAGAGCTGGGACCACAGTCTCAAAGAAAACCATTAGTAACACACTACGCCGTCATGGATTAAAATCCTGCAGCGCACGCAAGGTCCCCCTGCTCAAGCCAGCGCATGTCCAGGCCCGTCTGAAGTTTGCCAATGACCATCTGGATGATCCAGAGGAGGAATGGGAGAAGGTCATGTGGTCTGATGAGACAGAAATAGAGCTTTTTTGTCTGAACTCCACTCGCCGTGTTTGGAGGAAGAAGAAGGTTGAGTACAACCCCAAGAACACCATCCCAACCGTGAAGCATGGAGGTGGAAACATCATTCTTTGGGGATGCTTTTCTGCAAAGGGGACAGGACGACTGCACCGTATTGAGGGGAGGATGGATGGGGACATGTATCGCGAGATCTTGGCCAACAACCTCCTTCCCTCAGTAAGAGCATTGAAGATGGGTCGTGGCTGGGTCTTCCAGCATGACAACGACCCGAAACACACAGCCAGGGCAACTAAGGAGTGGCTCCGTAAGAAGCATCTCAAGGTCCTGGAGTGGCCTAGCCAGTCTCCAGACCTGAACCCAATAGAAAATCTTTGGAGGGAGCTGAAAGTCCGTATTGCCCAGCGACAGCCCCGAAACCTGAAGGATCTGGAGAAGGTCTGTATGGAGGAGTGGGCCAAAATCCCTGCTGCAGTGTGTGCAAACCTGGTCAAGTACTACAGGAAAAGTATGATCTCTGTAATTGCAAACAAAGGTTTCTGTACCAAATATTAAGTTCTGCTTTTCTTATGTATCAAATACTTATGTCATGCAATAAAATGCAAATGAATTACTTAAAAATCATACAATGTGATTTTCTGGATTTTTGTTTTAGATTCCGTCACTCACAGTTGAAGAGTACCTATGATAAAAATTACAGACTTCTACATGCTTTGTAAGTGGGAAAACCTGCAAAATCAGCAGTGCATCAAATACTTGTTCTCCCCACTGTATTCATGTGAAAAAGTAAGTACAACCCCTGGAAAGTTTTTATTTATTTTCTTTAACATATTTGGACAGATGGATATGTAATCTTCACTTTAACACTATTGACAGATAAAGGTTACCCAATTTAACAAATCACACAAAAAAAAAAAGTTGAAAAGTTTTGAAAAAAGTTAGTACACCCCTACATTTACCATCACATAAAATGGCTAAAATTAGAATTAGGTGTACCAAACAAGTGCAAATGATTAGAAAACATTAGAGAAAATAGGTCTGGTTTAGTCTTAACTATGCGGGTGTGTGGTAACACATCATTTAAAGACCAAAAGACCTATCCGAGGCCCTCAGAAGAAAGATTATGGATGCCCATGAGTCTGGGATGGGTTACAAATCCATTTCCAAGCAATTCGAAGTACATCATTCCATTTCCAAGCAGTTCGAAGTACAATCCATCCCATCCATCCATGTATGTTTGTCAGTTATTATTTGAAGAAATAGCTGGGCTGGCACACTCCAGACTTTTTCACTTCTCCAGTCTTGTGCTACTGAGTCATGTCATTGTTGTTCCATATAACCGTAACTCTGCTTAGGATGGGCCTTGAAAAAAATACACCCCGTCCTCTTACTCACATCCTGTGACAAGAAGCCATTTATCTGACTATAGGATTTTAATATGTGTGTGTTCCTGGACGTGTCACGTTGTTTTGTCTTTAATGTGCAAAGGAATAAATTTTAAAAAGTCACAGCATTCATTGGAAGAAAATGCTCTGACTATACTGGAGAGATAAATCAAAATGCTCTGCGGTGATGTTTTACCTAGGTATA
Source organism: Thymallus thymallus (assembly GCA_023634145.1). Classification (NCBI taxonomy): domain Eukaryota; kingdom Metazoa; phylum Chordata; class Actinopteri; order Salmoniformes; family Salmonidae; genus Thymallus; species Thymallus thymallus. The sequence goes on along the minus strand of CM042379.1, from coordinate 15,546,151 downwards.
GATCTAGGATCAGCTTCCCCTCCCCAATCCTGACCTTAAGCATTAGTGGGGAAAATTGCAAAACTGACGAAAAAACTGAGCTTGTCATCCCTCTGTGTGTGTGTTTGCAGACAGGGGGCTGGAACATCACAGGGCCGTGGGAGAAGGACAACTTCATGGAGGTGCTAAAGACAGTGTCAGGCCCCTACCGTGCTCAGCCCTTCTTCACCATCGGAGTCAGCGTGGATCCCAAGAACTCCAACAGCAACGTCATCCAGGTCAGTTGCTCTGGCTCTGGGTATTTTTAAATGAAAATACATGTTTTCTCACCTGTTGATGCATTTCTGCCAGGTGGACCAATCGGGACTGTTCCTCCCCTCGCGGGACTATTACCTCAACAAGACAGCCAATGAGAAGGTGAGTAAAGTTCAGGTGGCTGGAGGGGGTGGGGTTAGGTGGATGGAGGCCAGCCAGTACATGTGAGGTATACAACACTTTTTTTATCCCAAGCTTAGGAATTTCATTCGGCATTTCAAGCTTCACAGCATCAATATCATAAAAAAATATAATCATGTCATCATACATGTACTGTCTGCAGAAGATGGCAGCTTCCCCTCCTGATGTACACTACCGTTCAAAAGTTTGGGGTCACTTAGAAATGTCCTTGTTTTTGAAAGAAAAGCATATTTTTTGTCCATTAAAATAACATCAAATTGATCAGAAAATACAGTGTAGACATTGTTAATGTTGTAAATTAATATTGTACTATTGTTGGAAACAGCTGATTTTTTTATGGAATATCTATATAGGTGTACGGAGGCCCATTATCAGCAACCATGGCACGTGGCCAGAAACAAATAACTTTCTTCTGAAACTCGTCAGTCTATTCTTGTTCTGAGAAATTAAGGCTATTCCATGCGAGAAATTGCCAAGAAACTGAAGATCTCGTACACAACGCCGTGTACTACTCCCTTCACAGAACAGTGCAAGTAGGTGCACAGGTCGAAGTAGGTGCACAGGTTGAGATAATTTTTATTAATCAAGGTGACACAGTGGCACATTCAATACCGCCTTGCACACTCTTGCCTGCATCTAGCTGATCCATGGTGTAACCATTAGTCCAACAGTTGCAAACAAGAGTTTCTATTGGACAAATGCAGGTATGTTTGCTTCCATTTAAGAAACGTTTTTCAACAGAATCGGCGCAATGAATACACCCCTGATCACACGCAAACACAGTTCACTTTCATACCATACACATACAAAGAGCTCATTGCATACAGTACCAGTCAAAAGTTGGACACCTACTCATTCCAGGGTTTTTCTTTATTTTTACTATTTTCTATATTGTAGAATAATAGTGAAGATATATACATACAACTATGAAATAACACATATGGAATCCTCTAGTAATCAAAAAAAGTGTTAAACAAATCTAAATATAGTGTATATTTGAGATTCTTCAAAGTAGCCTCCCTTTGCCTTGATGAGCTTCATGAGGTAGTCACCTGGAATGCATTTCAATTAACAGGTGTGCCTTGTTAATTTGTGGAATTTCTTTCCTTCTTAATGCATTTGAGCCAATCAGTTGTGTTGTGACAAGGTAGGGGTGGTATACAGAAGATAGCCCTATTTGGTAAAATTCCAAGTCCATATCATGGCAAGAACAGCTCAAATAAGCAAAGAGAAATAACAGTCCATCATTACTTTAAGACATTTAGGTCAGTTAATCTGGAAATTAAGAACTTTGAAAGTTTCTTCAAGTGCAGTCGCAAAAACCATCAAGCGCTAGGATGATACTGGCTCTCATGAGGACCGCCACAGGAAAGGAAGACCCAGAGTTACCTCTGCTGCAGAGGATAAGTTCATTAGCGTTACCAGCCTCAGAAATTGCAGCCCAAATAAATGCTTCACAGAGTTCAAGTAACAGACACATAAACTATTCAGACGAGACTTTGTGAATCAGGCCTTTGTGGTCAATTTGCTGCAAAGAAACCACTACTAAATAATAATAATAAATGAGAAGAAGAAGAGACTTGCTTGGGCCAAGAAATATGAACAATGGGCTTTAGACCGGTGGAAATATGTCCTTTGTGTCACGATGCTGAGTAGTGAAGGGACGGTAAACGGAGCGCTCGTGGAGTGTCATCCTTTTATTTTATAAGATAGAATCACAAAGCATAAAATAACAAAGGAGAGTATTAATACAAAGAAAGCAATGTGACTTACGGTCTAGCGCAACATGCAGACAGACACGAACAATGACCCACACAAACGTGTGTGTGGTTGAGCAATTTAAATAGAATCCCCAATCAGAGACAACGTCTCACAGCTGTCTCCAATTGGGGATTCAACACAAAATGAAAAACACATAGATCTAGATATCTAGATCTGTCAGGCTCTGACCATGGCCAAAAGGTACTCCCTATGGCCAGAGCCTGACACTTTGATGAGTCCAAATTTGAGAATTTTGATTCCAACCGCTGTGTCTTTGTGAGACGCAGAGTAGGTGAACGGATGATCTCTGCATGTGTGGTTCCCACCGTGAGAGAATGCCAAGAGTGTGAAGAATCTCAAATATAACATATATTTTGATTTGTTTAACACTTTTTTGGTTACTATATGATGTGTTATTTCGTAGTTTTGATTTTTTCACTATTATTCTACAATGTAGAAAATAGTAAAAATAAGGAAAAACCCTTGAATGAGTAGGTGTGTCCAAACTTTTGACTGGTACTGTATAGAATTCCTTTTTGCATCTATCTACGCGCTCTCACCTTTTCCCTTCTCTTGTGGACTTCAGTGCACAACACATCAGCTGTCTGTGACCAGGCAAAAAAACCTTTCCAAGCAAAACCTTCATAACATGACTGCTAATTGCTACACAAAGCCTACATCATGGTCACTTCACAGTCAACATAGCTACTATAACTAATGCGTTAGTAAACCCGCTACAATCATGCAGTACAGTGTAGTCAGCACCAATCAGTTTAGCAGTTATACCAGCGGGCTCCAGTGGCAACAAATGAATACAACCAAAAGCTTACCTTGACTTGGAAGAGTTCCAGTGTTGGATCGCCATAGTCAGCTAGCTAACATAGCATCCATCTCTGTTTGAGCCGGGTGTTTAAGTAGGCTAAACTACTACAAGTAAGTGAAAGTGAAAAAAAATATACTATGAAATATAGATTGCGCTCTCTCTCTGTTCAAAACTGTTCAACTATTGACTTTCTCTCTCTTTGAGCAAACTACTCACCACATGTTATGCACTGCAGTGCTAGCTAGCTGTAGCTTATGCTTTCAGTACTAGATTCGTTCTCTGATCCTTTGAATGGGTGGACAACATGTCAGTTCATGCTGCAAGAGCTCTGAGAGGTTGGAGGAAATCCTCCGGAAGATGTCATAATTACTGTGTAAGTCTATGGAAGGGGGTGAGAACCATGAGCCTCCTAGGTTTTGTATTGAAGTCAATGTACCCAGAGGAGGACATAAGCTAGCTGTCCTCCAGCTACACCATGGTGCAACCTACAGAGTGCTGCTGAGGCTACTGTGTTTTAATCAATCACTTGGTGACGTGAATATATTTAGTATAGTTTTATTTAAAAAGGATAACTTTTAACATTTTTCAATATTTTTTTTTTTTCTTAAATTCACTGAGGAGGATGGTCATCCACTGGAGCCTCCACTGGTTAACACTAATTAGAGCAGGCATAGAACAAAATCCAGGTGGAGGGTTTGCAATGAAAAACAAAAACGGGCATTTCTCATTGAACAAGTTCAGATTGTACCTCCCGGTTATACTCTGTTTCACACCATTGTCTTCCATTTGGTGGCGACTGAACACAACCCTGAGCTTATCCTGTATCCCCTCCCAGGTGTTGAAGGCGTATCTGGACTACATGGTGGAGCTGAGCCTGCTATTGGGGGGGGATAAGAACTCCACACAGAGCCAGATGCAGCAGATTCTAGACTTTGAAACGGCGCTCGCCAACATCACCGTACCGCAGGATGAACGTCGCGACGAGGAGAAGATCTACCACAAGATCACCATCGCCGAGCTGCAGGTGTGTGTGCGTCTGTCGGGTGGGGGATTACATAGAGAACATGTGGGCTTCCATGTGCAAGCAGTTGCTTGGACGTGAGTATGTATGAGAGAGAGAGAGGTATATACAGTGGGGAGAACAAGTATTTGATACACTGCCGATTTTGCAGGTTTTCCCACTTACAAAGCATGTAGAAGTCTGTAATTTTTATCATAGGTACTCTTCAACTGTGAGTGACGGAATCTAAAACAAAAATCCAGAAAAACACATTGTATGATTTTTAAGTAATTAATTTGCAATTTATTGCATGACATAAGTATTTGATACATCAGAAAAGCAGAACTTAATATTTGGTACAGAAACCTTTGTTTGCAATTACAGAGATCATATGTTTCCTGTAGTTCTTGACCAGGTTTGCACACACTGTAGCAGGGATTTTGGCCCACTCCTCCATACAGATCCTTCAGGTTTCGGGGCTGTCGCTGGGCAATACAGACTTTCAGCTCCCTCCAAAGATTTTCTATTGGGTTCAGGTCTGGAGACTGGCTAGGCCACTCCAGGACCTTGAGATGCTTCTTATGGAGCCACTCCTTAGTTGCCCTGGCTGTGTGTTTCGGGTCGTTGTCATGCTGGAAGACCCAGCCACGACCCATCTTCAATGCTCTTACTGAGGGAAGGAGGTTGTTGGCCAAGATCTTGCGATACATGGCCCCATCCATCCTCCCCTCAATACGGTGCAGACATCCTGTCCCCTTTGCAGAAAAGCATCCCCAAAGAATGATGTTTCCACCTCCATGCTTCACGGTTGGGATGGTGTTCTTGGGGTTGTACTCATCCTTCTTCTTCCTCCAAACACGGCGAGTGGAGTTTAGACCAAAAAGCTCTATTTTTGTCTCATCAGACCACATGACCTTCTCCCATTCCTCCTCTGGATCATCCAGATGGTCATTGGCAAACTTCAGATGGGCCTGGACATGCGCTGGCTTGAGCAGGGGGACCTTGCGTGCGCTGCAGGATTTTAATCCATGACGGCGTAGTGTGTTACTAATGGTTTTCTTTGAGACTGTGGTCCCAGCTCTCTTCAGGTCATTGACCAGGTCCTGCCGTGTAGTTCTGGGCTGATCCCTCACCTTCCTCATGATCATTGATGACCCACGAGGTGAGATCTTGCATGGTGCCCCAGACCGAGGGAGATTGACCGTCATCTTGAACTTCTTCCATTTTCTAATAATTGCGCCAACAGTTGTTGCCTTCTCACCAAGCTGCTTGCCTATTGTCCTGTAGCCCATCCCAGCCTTGTGCAGGTCTACAATTTTATCCCTGATGTCCTTACACTGCTCTCTGGTCTTGGCCATTGTGGAGAGGTTGGAGTCTGTTTGATTGAGTGTGTGGACAGGTGTCTTTTATACAGGTAACGAGTTCAAACAGGTGCAGTTAATACAGGTAATGAGTGGAGAACAGGAGGGCTTCTTAAAGAAAAACTAACAGGTCTGTGAGAGCCGGAATTCTTACTTGTTGGTAGGTGATCAAATACTTATGTCATGCAATAAAATGCCAATTAATTATTTATAAATCATACATATTTATAATCAATTTGTTTTAGATTCCGTCTCTTTGTAAGTAGGAAAACCTGCAAAATCGGCAGTGTATCAAATGCTTGTTCTCCCCACTGTATGTGAGGTGGATTTTTTGTGAGGTGGATTTTGAGTGGATCAGAACCACATACCATCGGACCAGGCTGTAACGTTTACTCTTAATCAATTACAGTCTGTTCCCACTTTTTCTCCTGCCTCCATTAGTGTCAAAACATGCATGGCTTTTTCTCGCAGCCTCTCCCACACCAACTCACCACCACCTTCTGAAACCCTGAGCATCTTCACACCTTTGTCTGTGTTTTATCCCTCCTCTGTTGATTATTCTACACTGCCTCTCCTGCAGTCCTCTTTTTTGTTTGTGAATGCTCCCCTGGTTGCCAAGGTGACTGTTGCCAAGAGCTGTTGCTAAGCCCTTCTATCTCCAAGGCAGCAGCAGAACTGCTGAGAGATGGTGAAGGGAATGCTAGTGGTTGGTGGACATGGAGGAGCCTTTCATCAACAAACAGAGATAGAATGAATGAATGGAGAGACAGTTGAGATGGTTCTCTGTTTCATAGGAATTGAAAGTCAGCATTTGTAGGATGAATCAGTGAAATGGATGGGAATGGGTAGATTGTGTATGCCACTGAAATTTGAATGTAATCGCTCTAGTCTGTTAACCTTAAGCCTGCAAACACAGTTGAGTTGATGAGGCATGACTTTGAATGGCAATGTTGGAGGGAATTCCCACTGCTTAAAAAAACAAAACAATGTTGAGATCTGCAGTGTGGATCCAACAATATGCCTCATGAATTGGAAAGGTAGACACAATTTTGTACTTGAAAAGATGAAGTTATGTGGGACACGGACTCCTTTCGATATGAGGCCACTTTTGAGTAAATAAATGTCTAAAAACATTGTTTTTGTGTTGAACTGTCTTTTTTATAAGGGTGACCTCTAACCTCTCTCGCCCTCAGCTGCTGGCTCCGGCGGTGGACTGGCTAGACTACCTGTCCTCTGCCCTGTCCCCTCTGGACCTGAACGACACAGAGCCTGTGGTGCTATATGCCAAGGAGTACTTGCAGCAGGTGTCTGACCTGATCAACAAGACCGAGCGCAGGTAAGAACCTGGACGGAACTCAACTTGGTCGTCCTTATCCCCCATCAGCCAAAGGTCAGGTCACGTGGTCAGGAAATACTCCAGGGCCCACCCGTAACACATTGTATCATAGCTGAATGGGCTGCCATGCACCATATTAAGGACCAGAGGTTTTACCTGACTGCATTAAGGAAAAACTCCTGCCCTACCAGTTTTTTGTCTTGTCTTGTCCTAGAGGCAGAACTGTACACAAGGTTAGGTTTAAAATCTGATTTAATGACTTTGTGGCTGTGCCAGCAACTGACCACTGCAGACCTCCCTCCAGAACAAGATTCATAACAATAACACTTACCGGCTATAATACACCCCATAGGGGAATATGTTTTTCTGATTGAAAAGATATCATATAACCAGATTACAATTAAGTGGTTGCTTTTACAACCAGGTAAAGAGGTATTTTTCATGACAAGATCAAGACGTCATGGGAAATATGTATATTTTTTTATTGCTATCTGGTCAAATATTCACATTACAACCAGCATTACCTACCGTTACGGTAACACTTTCTATGAAGCCCATGTGCATAATGCATTATACAGCATTATAATGCACCATGATAAAATAATAATTCAGTATTAGCGTAGTTACACACTTACTGTATAATGTAACGTTATATAAGAATTTGTTCTTAATTGACTTGCCTAGTTAAATAAAGGTTAAATATAAAATATAAAAAACAACAACATAGTGCTTTATAGTCGCTGGTCACTTTTTCCACAAGGATCATACAGCATTTTAATGACCATCAGTGTGATGCGTTTCTAACGTTTTTGTCAATGAGCATCATTGTTACTGCTTGATAATCTTTGTTATGGTCTGTTATAGCATATTTACTGTATAAGCCACTATAAAGTGATTGCTTTAGGTAAAGTGATGAAATGTCTAAGGCAGAATTATATAATACACCATAAGCTGTTACTATGTAATTATAAAGTCATTATAAAGTGGTCATTGTCTGCTTTCAGTAAAGTGACACTTTCTGCACACAAGACAAAGCTCTTCATTCTTTCTCACTCTTCTTTATTTAAAAAGTTGCTAAACAACATAAATTGCCTCGATCTTACAAAAGATCAAAGCCCTGTGCGACAGAATTGTACAATAATATATAATAATATAGTATATTTAAAGAGTATACTGTATATACAGTGGGGAGAACAAGTATTTGATACACTGCCGATTTTGCAGGTTTTCCTACTTACAAAGCATGTAGAGGTCTGTAATTTTTATCATAGGTACACTTCAACTGTGAGAGACGGAATCTAAAACAAAAATGCAGAAAATCACATTGTATGATTTTTAAATAATTAATTTGCATTTTATTGCATGACATAAGTATTTGATCACCTACCAACCAGTAAGAATTCCGGCTCTCACAGACAGTTTTTCTTTAAGAAGCCCTCCTGTTCTCCACTCATTACCTGTATTAACTGCACCTGTTTGAACTCGTTACCTGTATAAAAGGACACCTGTCCACACACTCAATCAAACAGACTCCAACCTCTCCACAATGGCCAAGACCAGAGAGCTGTGTAAGGACATCAGGGATAAAATTGTAGACCTGCACAAGGCTGGGATGGGCTACAGGACAATAGGCAAGCAGCTTGGTGAGAAGGCAACAACTGTTGGCGCAATTATTAGAAAATGGAAGAAGTTCAAGATGACGGTCAATCTCCCTCGGTCTGGGGCACCATGCAAGATCTCACCTTGTGGGGCATCAATGATCATGAGGAAGGTGAGGGATCAGCCCAGAACTACACGGCAGGACCTGGTCAATGACCTGAAGAGAGCTGGGACCACAGTCTCAAAGAAAACCATTAGTAACACACTACGCCGTCATGGATTAAAATCCTGCAGCGCACGCAAGGTCCCCCTGCTCAAGCCAGCGCATGTCCAGGCCCGTCTGAAGTTTGCCAATGACCATCTGGATGATCCAGAGGAGGAATGGGAGAACGTCATGTGGTCTGATGAGACAAAAATAGAGCTTTTTGGTCTAAACTCCACTCGCCGTGTTTGGAGGAAGAAGAAGGATGAGTACAACACCAAGAACACCATCCCAACCGTGAAGCATGGAGGTGGAAACATCATTCTTTGGGGATGCTTTTCTGCAAAGGGGACAGGACGACTGCATCGTATTGAGGGGAGGATGGATGGGGCCATGTATCGCGAGATCTTGGCCAACAACCTCCTTCCCTCAGTAAGAGCATTGAAGATGGGTTGTGGCTGGGCCTTCCAGCATGACAACGACCCGAAACACACAGCCAGGGCAACTAAGGAGTGGCTCCGTAAGAAGCATAGAAAATCCTTGGAGGGAGCTGAAAGTCCGTATTGCCCAGCGACAGCCCCGAAACCTGGAGGATCTGGATGGAGGAGTGGGCCAAAATCCCTGCTGCAGTGTGTGCAAACCTGGTCAAGAACTACAGGAAACGTATGATCTCTGTAATTGCAAACAAAGGTTTCTGTACCAAATATTAAGTTCTGCTTTTCTGATCTATCAAATACATATGTCATGCAATAAAATGCAAATTAATTACTTAAAAATCAGACAATGTGATTTTCTGTATTTTTGTTTTAGATTCCGTCACTCACAGTTGAAGAGTACCTATGATAAAAAATTACAGACTTCTACATGCTTTGTAAGTGGGAAAACCTGCAAAATCGGCAGTGTATCAAATACTTGTTCTCCCCACTGTATAATTTAGCTGATGCTTTTACCCAAACGACTCACAGTACAGGGTGTGCATAAATGTTTAGTATAGTATATACAGTGCATTCGGAAAGTATTCAGACTCCTTCCCTTTTTCCAGATTTTTCTACGTTGCAGCCTTATTATTTAAAATTGATTAAATAAAGCTAATTCTACACATCTGGTCAGAGAGGTGTACTGTTTTCCTTCACCATAAATCAACCGTTTAAGAAGGGACCACAAGTTCTCGATAGGGTTTAGGTCAGGTGAGGAAGGGGGCCATGTCATTTTTCTTTCATCTTTAAGGCCTTTACTGGCCAGCCACGCAGTGGAGTACTTCGATGCATGTGATGGAGCATTGTCCTGCATAAAAATCATGGTCTTCTTGAAATATGCAGACTTTTTCCTGTACCACTGCTTGAAGACAGTGTCTTCTAAAAACTGGCAGTAGGTTTGGGAGTTGAGTTTGAGTCCATCTTCAACCAGAAAAGGTCCAACTAGCTCATCTTTAATAATACCAGCCCATACCAGTACCCCACCTCCACCTTGCTGGCGTCTGAGTCGAAGTGGAGCTCCGTGCCCGTTACTGATCCAACCACGGGCCCATCCATCTTGTCCGTCAAGAGTCACTCTCATCTCATCAGTCCATAAAACCTTTGAAAAATCTGTCTTCCACTTTTCAATTTATGTGTCTTGTTCAGTGGTGGTCGGGTTTCAGCCTTCCTTACCTTGGCCATGTCTCTGAGCACTGAACACCTTGTACTTCTGGGCACTCCAGGTAGGTTGCAGTTCTGGAATATGACAGCACTGGAGGATAATGGGTTCCTGGTAGCTTCACGTTTGATTCTTCTCAAATCTTTGGCAGTTAATTTGCGTCTTTTTTTCTCAACACGGTTCTTGCGACCCTGTTGACTATTTGCAACAAAACGTTTGATGGTTCTGTGATCACACCCCAATATCTTAGCAATTTCAAGAGTGCTGCATCCCTTTTTTTTTTTATTCCTCAGTTGCCTGAGGAAAAGAAGCTGCCTAATAATTATGCACACCTTGATATAGGGTGTTTATCTCCTTAGGCCACACCCTCCCTCATTACACAATCACCTGATATGCTTAAATCCAATAAGCATTCCAGTTTATACAGCTTGGAGTTGGGAAATATGCATAATAATGATGATATTGTCAAATACTGACTTGCCAATTTGTCTTTGTCATTATGGGGCATTGTGTGTAGATTGTAGGGCAAAAACGATTGAATTGATTTTAGAATAAGGCTGTAACGTAACAAAATGTGGGAAAAGCCAAGGGGTCTGTGGACTTTCTGAATGAAATGTATGGTCCCAGTGGGAATAAAACCAATAAGCTTAGCCACGGCCAGCCCACTCATTAGGCAGGATTAGGCGGCCCCCTATGGCGGTAGATTGACGAGGGCGGAAAGACGCACCTCCAACAACAACACATAAAACCTTGCCTAATTCTGCCCAAAAACAATGACAATTTCGCTCAACCAGTGGCATATGGGCTTTTTAGGTGATTGCTGATGCCGCCCTGTGATAAGCAGTGGCCACTTTGTCAAAGGCAGGGGTGCAAAATATTTTGCTTGTCCATTCCCAGTGTCACGGCACGAAGGCAGGACACGAGGCGCAGAGCTATGGTAAATAGACATTCCTTTAATTTTAATACCAAAATAACAAAGGAGAGACTTAAATAAATCATGAACTTAAATAGGATCCCCAATTAGAGACAACGTAATGCAGCTGCCTCTAATTGGGGACCATAGAGAAGCCTAGAGGCCGCTCTACAGTCAGGACTGTAGGACTGTACAGTCAGGTCCTGACTGTAGAGAGGCCTCCCTGTCTCTCCTGTCTCTCCCCGTCTCTCAGCCTGCTCAACAACTACATGATCTGGAACCTGGTGCAGAAAGGAGCGTCTAGTCTTGATCAGCGCTTTGAGAACGCCCAGGACAAACTGCTAGAGAGCCTGTATGGAACCAAGAAGGTGTGTTTTTAGGCCTAAATGGCACCCTATTCCCTATGTAGTGCACTACTTTTGACTAGAGCCCATATGGGTCTGGTTAAAAGTAGTGCACTAGGGATAACCCTGCTTCAGGAAATACCTTGTTAGGGCCAGTTTCCCGGACACAGATTAAACCTAGTCCTGGACTAAAAAGGAATGTCAATGGAGATTCTCTGTTGAGCAGGCTTTTTAGTCCAGGACTAGGCTTAATCTGTGTCAGGGTAAACGGACCTGGTGATTTTTATGTGAGACTGTGTTTGGGCTCATAGCAAGGAATGTATGCTGCCTCAGTACACTTACAGTGCACACACTTTTCCAAAAAACAAAAATATATAGTAAACAGCTGGTGAGAAATGTATCTCGGTTGTGTGTGCCTGTGTGTGTGTGTTCGCTCAGTCCTGCACACCTCGATGGCAGACCTGCATTGGGAACACAGATGACACGCTTGGCTTCGCCCTGGGAGCGCTCTTTGTCAAAGCGACGTTTGATAAACACAGCAAAGAGATTGTGAGTATAATGACTGCATTTACCTCTATTCAAGTGTTTTATCATGGTGAACGATGCATGACTGTCCCCTAGTGGTTACCATGTGTAGTTCTAATGAATGGTCATCATAAGACAATCCTATTTGCTAAGACATTATTATAATTTTCATGAATAATTTATTTTAAATGCTTAGAAATGTTTATGAATACTTATAAATGCTTTGTATAATGTTATAAAAGCTTATAAATTGTACAGCTTATAATGTTTATAGATTTTTTATAAATTATTATTAATGTTTACAATTAATTAAATACTAATTTAGTAATAGTTCCCTGTCCTGCAGAGGGGAGAGACAAATATAGAGAGTAGAGACTGGATAAAGGAGAGAACAATTATTATTAAATGGAGAGATTGTTATTGGGTAGAGAAAAGAGGGGCAAGTACAAGAGCGAGACATGGAAGGGTAGAGAGAGGAGGCACAGAAGAAAGACTGGTAGTTTTATACAGGTTGGAAATAGACGGTCACGCGCAAGTGTTCTTGCTTTTATTAAAATTCGAGAGGGATGGGCTGGTTCAGATTGCCGCGGATATTTAGTCCATATCTAAGTGTAATTGTAAAAGAAGGATCTACATAATCTTTCCCTCTTTCTTCCTTCTTACATTTAATTTCTGTCCCTCACCCCACAATCAGGCTGAGGGGATGATTAATGAGATCCGTACTGCCTTCAAAGATGCTCTTGATCACCTCAAGTGGATGGACAAACAAACCCGTCAGGCAGCCAAGGACAAGGTCAGAGATGTTGTCACCTACTGGATAGGCTATGTATGGGTACTGTATGTCTGTGAAAGAATGTGTGTGTGTGTGTGTGTGTGTGTGTGTGTGTGTGTGTGTGTGTGTGTGTGTGTGTGTGTGTGTGTGTGTGTGTGTGTGTGTGTGTGTGTGTGTGTGTGTGTGTGCGTTCATGCATGTATGTGTGTGTGTGTTTGTGTTCTTGTGCGTGCATCCCTGTGCATGTGTAAGAGATAGAGGACAGGGATGGTGTAATATGGGTTTACAGGTTACAAAACAGAAGTTGGAATAGATTAAGATAGCCCTCTTTGTCCAAACCTCCAAAAAATCGAACCAGGAAGTTTCTTGTCCCCTTTCTCCATCTTATCACTTTTACTCTCTTGGTCTTCAGGCGGATGCCATCTACGACATGATTGGCTTCCCTGACTTCATCCTGGAACCCAAAGAACTGGATGATGTTTATGACGGGGTGAGTTAGTACCTTTTGTTGAATTGTGTCATGATTGAACCCCATACAAGTTGAAGGTGAAATGACAAGGGCACCTTTTGATGTTTCTGATCAGTGAGTAATTTTCTATTGCCCCTGTCTGTCTGTCTGTCTGTCTGTCTGTCTGTCTGTCTGTCTGTCTCTCCACAGTATGAGGTCTCGGAAGAAAACTTCTTCCAGAACGCACTCAACTTCTACAATTTCTCCGCCAGGGTGATGGCCGATCAGCTCCGCAAGCCACCCAACAGGGACCAGTGAGTCTTCATTAGCTACACATCATCATCATCATCATCATCATTATTATCAACATCACCATGGTCAATCGATCTGAAATTGCACTCTATTCCCTACAAAGTGCACAAATTTTACTCTGGTCAAACACTACATTAATTGAGATGCTGTTTGCTCCGGTGGTGTCTGGTGTCACAGAGGACGGATCATTGTATTGGCTTGAACAGAATGAATGGAACGTAGGTAGGTAGGTAGGTAGGTAGGTAGGTAGGTAGGTAGGTAGGTAGGTAGGTAGGTAGGTAGGTAGGTAGGTAGGTAGGTAGGTAGGTAGGTAGGTAGGTAGGTAGGTAGGTAGGTAGGTAGGTAGGTAGGTCGGTCGGTCGGTCGGTCGGTCGGTCGGTCGGTCGGTCGGTACTTTATTGATCCCTGAGGGGAAATTTCTTTGTCAAGCAGCTACGAAACAAACACAGGGCAGGTGCAAAATGCCAGAATGAAAATACACAAAAGACAAATACATGATACATAGAGCGGCAGTTTGAAAAAGTATCAAAATACAAGAAGTCTGCAGTGCAAAAAAGCTACAGTGGGGAGAACAAGTATTTGATACACTGCCGATCTTGCAGGTTTTCCTACTTACAAAGCATGTAGAGGTCTGTAATTTTTATCATAGGTACACTTCAACTGTGAGAGACGGAATCTAAAATCAAAAATCCAGAAAATCACATTGTATGATTTTTAAGTAATTAATTTGCATTTTATTGCATGACATAAGTATTTGATCACCTACCAACCAGTAAGAATTCCGGCTCTCACAGACCTGTTAGTTTTTCATTAAGAAGCCCTCCTGTTCTCCACTCATTACCTGTATTAACTGCACCTGTTTGAACTCGTTACCTGTATAAAAGACACCTGTCCACACACTCAATCAAACAGACTCCACACACTCAATCAAACAGCTGTGTAAGGACATAAGGGATAAAATTGATTGCATCATCCACCCCGATGTTGCGCTGATATGCGAACTGCAGGGGGTCCAGTGATGTACACACCAGGGGTCTGAAGTGAGCATGGACTAACCTTTCCAGGGTCTTCATGATGTGGGATGTTAGCGCTACAGGTCTGAAGTCATTCAGGACAGTGGGGTGTGCCTTCTTGGGCACTGGGACAAGGCAGGATGTTTTCCACAGCACAGGGACCCTTTCTAGGCTCAGGCTAAGGTTGAAACGTCGCTGGAGTATTCCACACAGTTGGTCAGCACAGACCCTAAGCACCCTTGGGCTGATGCCATCAGGGCCTGCCGCTTTCCACTGATGTAGTCTCTCCAGCTCTCTCTTCACTTGGTTGGTGGTGAAAGCCAGCCAGTCGGGGGAAGGTGGTTGTTGAGGATCAGTCCAGAAGGAGCTGGGGTGGAGGTGGGGTCGCTGATTGTCTCAACAGAGGTGCTGTGAGCAGAGTGGGGGTGGGACAGCAGTGAGGGTGTGTGGCCTGGGGAACTGGAGGGGAGGTGGACAGGGCCAGTATCGAACCTGTTAAAAAATTGGTTCAGCTCATTGCCTCTGTCCTGGGTCCCCTCTGTCTGCCCACTGTTTGACTTTTTGAAGCCAGTGATATTTCTCATACCCTTCCACACCTCTCTCACCTGGCTTTGCCTCAGCTTGTCCTCCATCTTCTCCTTATACCCTCTCTTCCCCTCAGCAATCCGCAACTTCAGCTTTGTCCTTGTCCCCCTCCTTGAAGGCCCTCTTCTTCTCTTTCAGCAGGGCCTTCAGGTCGCTGGTGACCCAGGGTTTATTATTGTAAAACAGTGTACGTTCCTGGTGGGTACAGTGTTGTCTACACAAAAATTGATATAGTCTGTTATGCAGTCAGTAAGTCCATCGATGTCCTCTCCATGAGCCTCACAGAGCACATCCCAGTCTGTTGTTTCAAAGCAGTCCTGTAGGGCCTCATTCGCCTCTGGAGACCATCTCCTAATGGTCCTAGTGGTCGCAGGCTGCTGTTGGACCATAGGTCTGTAGAGTGGGGTGAGGTGGACAAGGTTGTGATCCGATCTACCAAGGGGAGGGAGTGGAGTGGAGTTGTATGCATCCTTCACATTAGCATATAACAAGTCCAGAGTTTTATTACTCCTGGTTGGGCACTTCACAAACTGTTTGAACATGGGCAGCGTTGAAGAGAGAGATGCATGGTTAAAATCCCCCGAAATGGCAAAGAAGGCACTGGGATGCGCTGTCTGTAACCTCGCGATAACAGAGTGGATGACGTCACAGGCTGTGTTTGCATCAGTGGAGGGCGGGATGTAAACAATAACAGCAATGGCCACCGTGAATTCCCTCGGCAAATAGTAGGGTCTCAGGCTAACGGCTAACAGCTCAATGTCCGGGCTAGAAAACCCTTCCTTAAGAAGGTAAGAGTAATATGGCTCGGATTACACCATCTGTTGTTAACTAATAAAGCCATCCCCCCTCCCTTACTCTTACCAGAAGAAACTCTATCCCTGTCTGCTCTGATGGTCCGGAAACCGCCGATAGTGACGTTCTCTATGGGGATGTTATCATTCAGCCATGTCTCAGAAAAACACAATAGGCTCGCTTCCCGGTATTCTCTTTGTCCATTAACCATACCCTGAAGCTCGTCCATCTTGCTATGCAGCGATCTCACGTTGCCCATAATGATAGACGGTATAGCTGGCTTGTACTTCAATCCCGCCCTGCGTCCATGGCGTGGCCTTTTCAACTCGTCCGGAATATCAAACTTTTCCCTGGGAGTGTGCTAACTCCAGGAGCTGGGCTCGGTAGTAAATAATTGATGAATCCCGTGTACGTTCGGCGCTGAGAAAAATAAAAAGTGATGCCTCTGTGATAAAAAGGACCATTAATACCTTAGTAAAACAGTAGCACTCCATAATCCTGAACTATTATTGTTCAACTGTTGCAAAAAAAACTGCAGAAAACTGACAAATATACTAAAACAACAATTTATGCACGAACAATGGGAGCTTCTTAACAAGCGACCACGCAGGGCGGTGCCAATCCAACACATCAAACACATACCATTCCATTCAGCCCATTTCAGAAATTACAATTAATCGTCCTTGTTTTTTTACACGTCTCTGCCACCTTCCTTCTAGATGGAGTATGACCCCTCCCACAGTCAACGCCTACTACATGCCAACCAAGAATAGCATTGTCTTCCCAGCTGGAATCCTTCAGGCACCCTTTTATGCCCAGGATCACCCCAAGTGAGTGTGTGTGTATGTGTGTGTGCACATATGTGTGCTTGCTTGCTTTTCTGACCCCATGTGAATTATCTGCAGAGCACTGAACTTCGGGGGGATCGGAGTGGTGATGGGACACGAGCTCACTCATGCCTTTGATGACCAGGGTTGGTGTCTGCATTTAACAAATTCCACAGAACTCATGGACACATCCTCACAAAACACCCACTGACAAACGCACACCAGCATGTATGCACAGACATGATTACAAGATGTGCATGTTTGTAAAGATTTTGAATTTTTTCCTTAATCAGGCAGGGAATATGACAAAGACGGGAACCTTCGGCCATGGTGGCAAAATTGTTCTGTGGAAGCATTTAAGAACCACACAGAATGCATGGTGGAGCAGTACAACGGGTTTACAATCAATGGGGAGCATATAAATGGCAAGCAGACGCTGGGAGAGAACATTGCTGACAACGGAGGCCTAAAGGCAGCATATAAGGTGAGTGGGTCCTCCCTAATTGATAACGCATTACATTTAGTTGCTCACATACTGTCTGTGTAGTAACTTAGTAATCACTGTAATTATTATGAACTGTAGTAAAGTTAAGTTATTTTGTAACAGTAATGGGGTTGAGCAGTTATTGCTCAACCCCATTACTGCCAAATCCATTGCTATTTCTTTATAAAGCAATTGCATGGTTACTACTATGTAACAACATGCTACTACAATGTTTTTACTACAGTTATTACAGTGTTACTTCACATGGTGACAGTGGTGGGTTCCAGGACAGCATGACTCTTATTATACTATACTATACTATACTTCACCTCAGGGCCAGCAGAGTGGCGGTTAATGTTTCTATAGTAATGTGTTTTTCTATTGTGTTCAGGCGTACCAGGCATGGGTGCAGGAGAACGGTGAGGAGAAGAGGCTGCCAGCAGTCAACCTGACCAATGACCAACTATTCTTTGTGGGATTTGCCCAGGTAGGTGATGGGAGTGTCAACAAGAGGCATTACACACATCCTGATAGAGTTCATGTATCAAATACTCATGATTAGGGTTTGGGGTTTGCCTGACCATGTTATAAGCTATAAAAGTTTTTCCTAGTCAGGTCATGCTCTCAGGATGAACTCCTGGCTCTACATCATGATGTAAGACAAGGGGGTGAAATGAGAGTGAATTCACATGCATTTTGAGGTGAAAGTAAGAGTGGAATATTACAACTACTGTTGGAGAGGAGAAGTGGATGGACAAACATGAGTACAAACCAATAAAACACAATTTTGGACACAGAATAAGTATATTATGCAACAGTTGGGAAGACAGAGAGGAGAATAATCTAGCTACGGCCTGTTTCTTCTTCTCTCAGGTTTGGTGTTCCGTGCGAACCCCGGAGAGCGCCCACGAAGGACTCATGACGGACCCCCACAGCCCCCCAAAATACCGCGTCATCGGCACCCTCTCCAACTCGCCAGACTTTGCTGAGCACTTCCAGTGCCCCACTGGTTCCCCTATGAACTCGGGTCACCGCTGCGTGGTGTGGTAGGGCCTTTGAGAACCAGTGGGGGGTGCTGTCTGTGGAAGCTGCTTGGAGAACCAAGAGGAGAAGGAAGAGAGCCTCTAACTAATCATCTGACGATTGTTTATTCTAGTTTTCTTTTATTTGTACATGATGCTGGATTACTAGTGGTTTGTGGGTAGAGAAGGACAAGCGAGAGGGAGGCACGTGGAGAGAAATGTTGTAATCTGCTGATGTGTGTGTAATTCCAGTGTTATTCCAGAGGTATTTTTCCTCTTTCTTCACGCCCCATTCACATCCCCCCCACCCCACTCACCGGTGGGGCACAAAGGCACGTTTTATTTATTGTTTGCTGGACTTGGTAGGGGTCCGGGGAAGAGGGGCCACTATGGGCTGTCTATCCTCTTCCCTTTCTCAATGCTTCTGTGTTGTCGCTGTTCTCGCTGTGTGTCCTGTTTACAA
Organism: Thymallus thymallus; assembly: GCA_023634145.1. NCBI lineage: Eukaryota > Metazoa > Chordata > Actinopteri > Salmoniformes > Salmonidae > Thymallus > Thymallus thymallus. The sequence goes on along the minus strand of CM042379.1, from coordinate 15,527,499 downwards.
TTTAAACAGGAGCCCTCTATTGACTGAGGAATCCAGAAAATCACATTGTATGATTTTTAAGTAATTAATTAGCATTTTATTGCATGACATAAGTATTTGATACATCAGAAAAGCAGAACTTAATATTTGGTACAGAAACCTTTTCTTGCAATTACAGAGATCATACGTTTCCTGTAGTTCTTGACCAGGTTTGCACACACTGCAGCAGGGATTTTGGCCCACTCCTCCATACAGACCTTCTCCAGATCCTTCAGGTTTCGGGGCTGTCGCTGGGCAATACTGACTTTCAGCTCCCTCCAAAAATTGGGTTCAGGTCTGGAGACTGGCTAGGCCACTCCAGGACCTTGAGATGCTTCTTACGGAGCCACTCCTTAGTTGCCCTGGCTGTGTGTTTCGGGTCGTTGTCATGCTGGAAGACCCAGCCATCATCTTGAACTTCTTCTATTTTCTAATAATTGCGCCAACAGTTGTTGCCTTCTCACCAAGCTGCTTGCCTATTGTCCTGTAGCCCATCTCAGCCTTGTGCAGGTCTACAATTTTATCCCTGATGTCCTTACACAGCTCTCTGGTCTTGGCCATTGTGGAGAGGTTGGAGTCTGTTTGATTGAGTGTGTGGACAGGTGTCTTTTATACAGGTAACGAGTTCAAAGAGGTGCAGTTAATACAGGTAATGAGTGGAGAACAGGAGGGCTTCTTAAAGAAAAACTAACAGGTCTGTGAGAGCCGGAATTCTTACTGGTTGGTAGGTGATCAAATACTTATGTCATGCAATAAAATGCAAATTAATTATTTAAAAATCATACAATGTGATTTTCTGGATTTTTGTTTTAGATTCCGTCTCTCACAGTTGAAGTGTACCTATGATAAAAATTACAGACCTCTACATGCTTTGTAAGTAGGAAAACCTGCAAAATCGACAGTGTATCAAATACTTGTTCTCCCCACTGTAGCGATCCCATTTCTTAAAGATTGGTGGCGAGCAGTTTGAGCACATAGCAAAGGATACATAGGAAAGCCACTTAACAATGTTGATCCAACCAGGAGTAGGGTGAAGTTGCCCCTAGATGCTGATCTTGGTTCAGTTCAGCATTCTCCCCATTCATTGTTAAGGTTAGGATTAGGGGAGGGAAAGCTGATCGTAGCTCTGTATTTAGGGGAAACCTCACCCTGGAGCATCCAACCACAAGATGGGCAGAGGACCTACAGACAGTGCTAGACTGGCTTTGACTCCGGATGTAGGGACACTCACCACTTGCTTACCTGTGTGTTTTAGTTGTTGTTGTTGTTGTTGCTGCTGCTGTTGTTGGTGTTATTGGCATATTCTGAAGTTGACAACGTTGAAATGAGATTCTCATTTTTAAAACTGCTTTTTGCCAAAGATATTTAAAAAAATAAAATAAATAAAAAATGTTCCTAGTGTCCAGTTGATTCTTTGTTTCTCTGTACGCTAAGGGAGTGAAGTTCAGTGTTTGTGTATGAACAGCCTTGGAAGCTTGTTTGATGTTTACTGTGTTTAAGCTGTCAGCTTCATTGCAAAAGGACAGTTTATGCATGTGTGTGTATCCACGTGGTTGTGTGGGTGCCTGTGCGTGGGTGCATTAGTGCATATGTGTGCGCGTGTGTGTACACGTGTGCATATGTGTGCAGATTGCTTTGATACTTCATCCCCACTTACGTTGGATTGTCAGCTTCAGTGATTTCATCTCACATTCCAAAAAAACTCATTTGAAATTAATGGATATGTTGAAGAAGAGATAAGTTCCTAAAGAACTCCTTGTTTGTACATCCTCCACTGTCTTTTCGTGAGGTAGGGTGGGTATAGGATACCTTTGTTAAATCGGGTCCTTTTGGACTCTTGTTCAATCAAGCTATGTTACTGATTTATTTATAGTTGCTCCTGTCTGCACTTTGCAAAGTTGTTTCACTACAAGACATGGAGATGTGTTATTACTCATGAGCATACGAGTAGTGCACCCCACCCCACAACACTGTACACCAAACCCTACCCCATACAGGACAATCCCATTGTCTCACGACAGGTGGCGCCACTCTAAGGCAACACTAGTCCTTCAATGCAGATAAAGTTGTCCTATCTAATGTAAGACAATGAGGTTCAACCAATTGCAGTCAGTTGATATTGACTGAATTAAGAAGCCCCCCTGTTAGATGAACTGCCCTAGAAAGAGAGAGCTTCGGAAAAATAAATGGGCTATGATGCATCTTTCCAGTTCATTATAACGGTCATTATCGTACATTTTGTGAAATCAAATATCTAACAAAGTTAGTTATGTCTATTCTACACAACATTTCAATTTGAGCATTGTGCCCTCCAAGCTCCATAACAAGGTTCACACGGGCAGGGATTAGAGGTCAGGGGTAAGTAGAGGGTTGGTCGGGTTTAGCCTTAAATATTTACTTCATGAAATACAGGTCTATATTTAAAGTACAAGCAAAAATTGAAAGTGTGTAAAAGCCTTTAATTAGCCAGTTGATGTCATTAAGTGTTCTCTCTTTGGTCTGATGTGCTGTGTACCTGTCTGTCTCTGTCACTCAATTCTCTTCTTTCTTCAGCCATCTAGTCATACACTTTTCACACTATCTGAACGGTATTGTCCTTTCCAGCACTGTTGCAGCAACTAGGGTTGATACATGATTAGTGCAGCTTGGTTCTGCTCAGTTCGGCTCAGTTCAAAAGTGTAAAAGGGTATTAAAGCCTGGCGAAGAGACAGCTATCGTTTTACTTATTTACGTACTTAGGCTTTTTTATTCCTATGTGGAACATTATGCTACAAGCTACCGGCTCGCATTTCTTGGAGAGGAGTTGTTGAAGTTGAAAACTGAAGTAAAAAATAACTTCACTATAGTGACTCTTAAGGCCCATAGTTGAGCTTTGATAGTAGAAACAGGGCTGCCAGCGAGACTAGACTACGCCACCTGGGTTGTGTTCATTAGGGCACGCAACGGAAAACATAAAATACATTTGCAATGTAAAAATGAAAATGAGCATTTCTTATTGGAACAAGTCCAGGTCCCTGTTTCAGTCCCTTTTCTTCCGTTTGGTGCCTGTCCTGTCAGTCAGCGTCTGCCTAGCAACTTGCTACCGCCTCTCCCCATCTCTCAGTGAGAAACAACTAAGCCAGTCTGCTATCAAGCAATCATAGTCTGAAAAAACCTGTTTTAGGAGAGGGAACATACATACAGCTGGCAGTCACTTCTGTGTCTTAAGTATGTCCCAACTGTATCTGATATGAAAAGACACGTGCCCCACCTGTAGTACAACCTTCTGCTGAAAAAATAAATAAAGGAGATATATGTATATATATATATATATATTATAAAAGTGGTCATTTTCTTATGTCTCTGTGATTGTTTAACATAAGTATAAAAGTATCTTACCCTAACTCATTGTCACGTGCGGGTGCAGAGACAGACCAAGACGCAGCGCAGGGATTATAGTTCGACATGATTTATTATACTATGTAATAATCTCTGATATAATTACTATGTATATTAACACACCAAATGACGAACTATACAACACAACAACCAAAAACGATAGACAACGTCACGTTCACCAAAACACAAACGAAATGAACGGACGTAACACAAGCACACTTACTATCACCGTGACTGCGACATATAACGACAACGACCCACACCAGAGTGAAGAACAGGACAACATATACAGGATCCCTAATTAGAGACAATGCAGTGCAGCTGCCTCTAATTAGGGATCCAACCCAAAACCCACACAGAAACAGAAAAGAAAGACACTGTCAGACTCTGACCATAGCTATATAGAGAAGCAAATAGGCTTCTCTATGGCCAGAGCCTGACAGTACCCCCCCCCTCCCAAGGCGCAGACTCCCGGACGCCAAAAAAACCACACAAAACAAGGGGGGTTTAATGGGAGGGAAGACTAGTCCATCGGGGGCGGCTCAGGCTCCGGCGAAGTGGACAGTTTACTCCCATGCCCCTTCTTTATAACCGGGCCCGGACTGGGCACCGGTGGGGCCAACGGCTCCGGCCATGGCCATGGAGCGGGACCATTAACCGGGCCCGGACTGGGCACCGGTGGGGTAAACGGCTCCGACAATGGAGCGGGGAAAACAACCGGGCCCGGACTGGGCACCGGTGGGGCAAACGGCTCCGGCCATGGAGCTGGGAAGACAACCGGGCCCGGACTGGGCACCGGTGGGGTAAACGGCTCCGGCTCCGGAGCGGGGAAGACAACCGGGCCCGAGCAGAAGGCTGGACCCGGAATGGGCACCGGTGGAGCAGACTGCTCTGGCACTGAGGCGGAGCAGACGGCGGACCTTCGCTGGAGGTTCCGGGCTGCGGACCTTCGCTGGAGGTTCCGGGCTGCGGACCTTCGCTGTAGGCTTCGGGTTACGGACCTTCGCTGGAGGTTCCGGGCTGCGGACCTTCGCTGTAGGCTTCGAGCTACGGACCTTCGCTGGAGGTTCCGGGCTACAGAGGGCCGGCACATGACGTACCGGACTGGGGAGGTGCACCGGAGGTCTGATGCGTGGAGCTGGCACTGGAAGCACCTGGCTGGGCGCACGCACCTGGCTAGGCGCACGCACTGGAGGTCGGGTGCGGGGAGTAGGGCAGAGGTCCGGACCAGGACTGGACATCGGTGAAGCGGACTGCTCTGGCATGGGAGGTACCGGACTGGGAAGGCGGACCGGAGGTCGGGTGCGTGGAGCCAGCACTGGAAGCACCTGGCTGGGCGCACTCACTGAGGATCGGATGCGGGGAGTGGAGCAGAGGTCCAGACCCGGACTGGGCACCGGTGGAGCGGACTGCTCTGGCATGGGGGTGGAGTAGACGACCGGACCCGGACTGGGGATGCTCACCTTGGGCACCTTTAATTCCAGCTCCCTCCTCTCGCTCTCACACTCCTCCATATTGCGCCAACATAGCTCCATGATCCTCTCATACTCATCCCTCCGTCGGTATTCCCCCACGTACTCAGTTTCCGGCCTCGGAGAATGCCACCATTACGCGGCACTCTCTCTCTCTCCGTCTCTCCCCAGTTACGCTGCTTGGTCTCGCAGTGGTGGGTCGTTCTGTCAAGTGCGGGTGCAGAGACAGACCAAGACGCAGCGCAGGGGTTATAGTTCGACATGATTTATTATACTATGTAATAATCTCTGATATAATTACTATATATATTAACACACCAAATGACGAACTATACAACACAACAACCAAAAACGATAGACAACGTCACGTTCACCAAAACACAAACGAAATGAACGGACGTAACACAAGCACACTTACTATCACCGTGACTGCGACATATAACGACAACGACCCACACCAGAGTGAAGGACAGGACAACATATATAGGATCCCTAATTAGAGACAATGCATTGCAGCTGCCTCTAATTAGGGATCCAACCCAAAACCCACACAGAAACAGAAAAGAAAGACACTGTCAGACTCTGACCATAGCTATATAGAGAAGCAAATAGGCTTCTCTATGGCCAGAGCCTGACACTCATTCACTACAGCATATACACTGAAAACATCATATTCATTATACTTTTAAGGCATGGGAAGGAGGTTATGTTAAAATATGTCAGTAACACTTCATAAAGGCTCATACATGCTTATAACAAGTAGTAAGGCGTTATACCTGAAGAGAACACCTTTTTTATTGGAATTTCAGTCCTGGATTAACTGAATGGATATGGACTTGCCCCGAAGCTGGTCGGTCAGCAGAGCCAATATATTCCACAATGTCTCCTTCATCAGTGGCATCCCTCATGTCAGCAGTCGTGGCCAAACGTTTTGAGAATGACACAAGTATTGGTCTCCACAAAGTTTGCTGCCTCAGTGTTGATGATGGCAATTTGCATATACTCCAGAATGTCATGAAGAGTGATCAGATGAATTGCAATTAATTGCAAAGTCCCTTTTTGCCATGAAAATGAACTTAATCCCCCAAAAACATTTCCACTGCATTTCAGCCCTGCCACAAAAGGACCAGCTGCCATCATGTCAGTGATTGTCTCGTTAACACAGGATGAGTGTTAACGAGGACAAGGCTGGAGATCACTCTGTCGTGCTGATTGAGTCAGAATAACAGACTGGACACTTTAAAAGGAGACTGCACACTCTGTAAACCATGGTTAACTGCAAGGAAACACGTGCCATCATCATTGCTTTGCACAAAAAGGGCTTCACAGGCAAGGATATTGCTGCTGGTAAGATTGCACCTAAATCAACCATTTATCAGATCATCAAGAACTTAAAGGAGAGATGTTCAATTGTTGTGAAGAAGGCGTCAGGGCGCCCAAGAAAGTCCAGCAAGCGCCAGGACCGTCTCCTAAAGTTGATTCAGCTGCGGGATCGGGGCACCACCAGTGCAGAGCTTGCTCAGGAATGGCAGCAGGCAGGTGTGAGTGCAGCTGCACGCACAGTGAGGCGAAGACTTTTGTAGGATGGCCTGGTGTCAAGAAGGGCAGCAAAGAAGCCACTTCTCTCCAGGAAAAACATCAGAGACAGACTGATATTCTGCAAAAGGTACAGGGATTGGACTGCTGAGGACTGGGGTAGAGTCATTTTCTCTGGTGTTTGAAGAATCTCAAATTTGTTTAACACTTTTTTGGTTACTACATGATTCCATGTGTTATTTCATAGTTTTGATGTCTTCACTATCAATAGTAAAAGAAAATAGTAAAAATAAAGAAATACCCTGAAATTAGTGGGTATGACCAAACTTTTGACTGGTACTGTATATAAATCAGAAGTTATATTAAGCCTGTAAAAGTAGCACCTGTAGCACCTGTAAAGACAAAATCAATCAACTTGCATTCTTGTGTGAGTGCATGCATTTGGTGTGTTTGTCTTTGTGTGTGCATGTTGCATGTTGTCCCTGCACGTATGTCTCAGGGGTTATAAGGGTGAAATTAGGTGAAAGTAGCTCCACCTTCAAAGCAAACAGAGCCTCCTTCCTTCGCTCTCTCCCTCTCTCTCCCTCCCTTCCTTGCTAACTTTTCTTCACTCCCTCCTTCCCTCATCTCTTATCTGTCCTGCCAGGATGTGTTAGTCTGTGAACTATATCATGTTGTGTGTTTTGATGAGAGGGCATATTGTACGGAGTGTGCTGTGAGTCCCCTGGTATCTTGCTTGTACTGGGAGCTTGTTCTCACCATGGGAACATGAGGGTATTTTATGTGCTCTAGGGCTGCAGTGGGGAGCAGGCCTGCAGCCAGACATCCTACTTAGGGACCATGATGAGCGGAGGAGAGGAGCGAGAGGACATCACCACTGTCATCGCCTTGACTAACACTGCAGACCACAACTACGAGAGCATGGATACTGGGGTAATCATGAGAATTCTGTACTGTACTGTACTTTACTTCTGTAAATAGCCCATACTACTACCTCATCCCCATATTTGTTTTTATTATTTTAGCTAATCTTGCACTCCAATATCTCTATTTGCACATCATAATTTGCACATCCTTCATTCCTGTGTTATTGCTAATCTGTAATTTATATCACCACTATGGTCTATTTATTGTCCTACCTCCTAACCTTACTGCATTTTGCACTACATTTGCACTCTGTATATAGATTTTCTATTGTGTGGTTTGTTTACTGTGTAACTCTGTGTTGTTGTTTTTGTCGCACTGCTTTGCTTTGTCTTGGCCAGGTCGCAGTTGCAAATGAGAACTTGTTCTCAACTGACCTACCTGGTTAAAAAAAGGTGAAATAAAAATAAATAAATAAAAATAATATATTGTTTGATTATATTTAAACACCCATAGTGATGGACTGTGTGTGTGTGTGTGTGTGTGTGTGTGTGTGTGTGTGTGTGTGTGTGTGTGTGTGTGTGTGTGTGTGTGTGTGTGTGTGTGTGTGTGTGTGTGTGTGTGTGTGTGTGTGTAGAAAAAAAGTATGTTATGTCAACATCCGCCCATGCTAATCCCCTGTTATGGGTTTTGGACAGTAATCAGTGACTCTGCTTACAAAGACAGGAAGTCAGAGAGCATTATCCACAACAACTTTGTACCACCCCTTTGAACCAACTCCACTATAACTAAGGGGAGAGTGGATGGGGTTAGGATAAATCTTTTAAGTGGATAATAGATAAACTATTCATGTTTACAGATGTCTCAGGTCAGCTCTGGGGACAAAAATGTTTTCAGCGATGGCATCACTCACATCGGTGAGTATACTAATGGGATGGGATGACAAGGATGTATAAAAAAATGAGTGGGAAAAACTGGTTGCAATGATCAGGTTGTATACAGCTTGTGTAAGGATGTTTTCTCAACTTATTTATCTGGTTGTAATCTTTTACAGTATATGACCTGATAATAACATCTGGATCTTGTCATGAAAAATGTGTTTATATGGTCTTTACAGAGACCAGTTGATTTTAATCTGGTCAGGTTTTCTCAACCAGTTTTAGTTTATAAAAGCAATCAATTTCATCATGTGCCGAAGTTTTCCCACTGGATACGTTTCTTCCATTCCTGGTGTCCTTCCCTTTGTCCTCACTAGGTTTAGGGTGAAGTTGCCCATAGATGCCCCACCAATTAGTCATATTTGTCCACTTTGGGTAAAAGTTTGGTATGTTAGCCATGTATTCGAGGTAGCTAAATGTGTCTTTCACTGCATTATATGTTATGGCTCCTATGCGGTTAGTTGGGCCAATAGGATCAGGGTATGAAATGTAATTTTGTATTATCAGAGAACAATCTTCTCAAACTAAGGCAATTTGACATGTTATTAACTTCATAATAAAACACATAATTAAGGTATGAAACAATTGGAATGGGAAGGAACTTTATTTGCATGGTCAAAACAGAATAAATTATTGGTGTAATCTAACCAATAATGGCTTAAAATGTGTGTTACAATTTTACATTTTTTAAATTTCACCTTTATTTAACCAGGTAGGCCAGTTGAGAACAAGTTCTTATTTACAACTGCGACCTCCTGCGACAATGAGGACAACCCAAAATTATGGCCCAAGTATTTCAGTTATATGTATTTAGCAAAATATTACCAGAATAGTGGTAAAAATATGCAAAAAAAGCTGCCCTAAGTTTGTAGCTGTTTCAAATATATTACATTACAACACTTAGAAAATGTTCTAAAAGTATGCAATGTGATTATGAAATATGTATTGTTAGTGGCTGCTGAGGGTTGTCAAGGGTATCAGCAATGGTTCAACTGCTAAAAGGCTGGATATTTTCTAATCACCAATTGCATAATTTCTATAAAATGTGTCAACCAGCCATTGAACTAATGGCTACAAAATTATTAGGTAACATATTTAATCAAATAACTTATAGAGAGGATAAGTTCAAATTCATGATGGTCAGGTATAGAAGCAGTGATGTCATGGATCCCTCTGGTACTGTTGCTCATTGCGGGCACCAGTTCCGGAGATCTACGTCACCGGCCTCTAGTCGTCAGTGAACTGTCTTATTACGCACACCTGGTTCCCATTCCCCCCTGATTAGTATTTGCATAAAATTGTGCCTTTGGTTCACCATTGTGTGGTCGATTATTGTTACCATGTCCGTTGGTTCTTGTCAGAGGACAACACTGACATCCTAACGGTGGTCAACCGGTTTTCCAAAGCATCCCACTGCCCTCGGCCAAGGAGACGGCCCAATTTATGGTGCAGCACGTCTTCCGGATCCACGGACTCCCGGTGGACACAGTTTCTGACCGGGGTCCGCAGTTTTCTTCCCGGTTCTGGAAGGCATTCTGCACGCTTATTGGGTCGTCGGCCAGCTTGTCCTCCAGTTGAGACGACTCTTCGCTGCCTCCACCACCTGGAGTCAGCAGCTAGTTTGGGTCGAGTATGACCGGAACACCCTTCCTTGCTCCGCCACGGGTCTTTTGAGTGCTCCCTGGGCTATCAGCCCCCACCCTCCGGGTTGAATCCCGTAAACTGTCCCCTCGATTTTAATCGCCCCATTCCCCGTTTCCCGCATTATTAGCCCCTCTGCTGTCGACTTGCTGTTGCCCCGGACCCTTGGTATTCATCCCACCTTTCATGTGTCTAGGGTTAAACCTATGTCTCACAGCCCTTTGTCTCCAGTTTCCAGGCCTACCCCTCTTCCCCGGCGGCCAACCGGTGTACATGGTGAGGCGTCTCCTGAAGGTTCGACCTCGGGGCAGGGGATTCCAGCCTGGTTGACTGGGAGGGGTACGGTCCGGAGGAGAGGTGCTGGGTCCCTGCTAGGGACATCCTGGATCCAGCCCTCATCTCCTACTTGTGAGGCGTCTGTTTCTCAACCTAGACACTCTAATGTACTTGTCCTCTTGCTCAGTTGTGCACCGGGGCCTCCCACTTCTCTTTCTATTCTGGTTAGAGCCTGTTTGCAGTGTTCTGTGAAGGGAGTAGTACTGTATGATGGGTTGGGTATAGACAGCAAAATGACATTTCCTGTATTCTGGGACCATTGATATGCACCTGGCCATCTCCTGGTTACTGGAGGAATGCAGCTGTCTCTGAGTCTGTCCCTGCACCTGTCTGTTTATGATGCACCTGACCTTGCTAATGCGGTTAGTGTCCATCTACTCCCGGACCCTATAGTCCTTTGGAACACCATTTACAGTCACCCTTCTTTGGACATGGTTTGTAAGTTGCATGAACTCCTAATTTCTCATCATCAACCCTAATATAGTCAGGTACTGGGCATAAATCCAGGAGATTGTTATCTCCATCCTTTGAGTCCAGTCGTCGTTGGTGTTGTTGCCTCTCGTAGTCCTGACAGACCCATCCAGACCCATCCACCACCAGCAATTATGCCATAGAGGCACTCAGGGTTACCATATGGGCAGTCCAGTGGTCCACCTTTGATGTTGCATGATTTACCATTAGTCTACATCATTTCCAGGTTCCTCAAAGACTGGAAACACCTCCTGTGGGGTTTCACTCATTTCCAAATCAGTTGTTGTTCTCACAGTTGTTCTCCTTACAGTCATTTGCGTAACTGTTCAGAAGTGACTTCAGTAATGGTAGTACACAACAAAACACTACTCCCATTAACACTATTGTTACGCCTATCATGATTGCCATTTTAGCAAACATCGTTCCCAATCTCCCCAAGGAGTTTTATAACCAATCCCAGACATGAGCATCACGTCCAGCATTTGCTTTGACCTCTTGTCGTAGTCCCTTGAGTTTTGCCATTGCTTCAGTAAAGGATCCTCCAGGTGCAGTGTTGTTGGGAATGAAAGTACAACACTCACTCCCGAACATCACACAGACACCACCTTTCTCCGCTAGGAGCCAGTCTAGAGCTTGTCTGTTCTGCCAGGTCATTTTATTGGTTGCTTGTACCTGTTCTCCCAGGGCTGTCAATGCCGAGTCAGTATAATTAATAAACCTTTGTTTATTGTAGTATATGTAGTTGATCCATTCCATGTTCTTGTTTGGAGATATCCAGACTAATATAGATTCTAACCCTGCTGAGATTCCACTTCTTGCTTTAAACTAATTGGGGATACCTCTTGGTTGGCCTATGGAGTCCAACTGTACTTTGGGATCAGGTTGATACGCCCTCCTCTTTCGCTTCACGTCAATACTTTTCTTATCACCCCTCAGAGAGTCCCACTCATCTTGATATGCTCTTCTTCCTCTATGTTTTTCAATAACCTCCTGGTGCTTTCTAATAATTGACACCTGATGAACTGCTCTAACGAGTGCACATAGTCCAGTCCAATTAGCTGGAAGAACATTAAATAGTTTGTTTCTTCCACACATCCAGAAACTATCTGCTACTCCAACATCTTGTAGTCTATGATATGTCAATTATGGACTGGAATAAGTCATTTGGCCACATTTGTCATTCAGGTAGTCCTTTTGTTCCATTCTTGCCTTTGGTAAATAATCACTTCTTCCTGAACTAGGATTCCATCCTAGGATCCATGTCACATTGCATTTAACTGTGGTATTCCCTACTAAGTTTAAGTCTGTATAATTATAAAAACATTCATACTCATTTTTACTAACATCATAGGTTCCAATTGATGGTTTCGTTAATTTAGTAGAAATCTCAAAAACATCACACTCACTTCTGCTTCTACTCATATTTAATCTCTTCCTGCCAATAGAACTTCCCAAAATTGCTCTACACTTTGCATTTCTTTGTATCACATCTTGTATTCTGCCATATAGCACATCGTTCATAGGTTGCAGGTTCTGGTACAATCAACACTTTTCCTGTGGGAGATTTACTGCACAGTACACAATTGTCCATTTGATGCTTCGTAGCTGTGTACTTAGCCCATTTGTACCAGCCATTGTTCAGAGCTTCTTTCCACATCCGTTCACTCACTTCCACTGAAACCTCAGCAGATGCAGAGACAGATGTACTATTGTCATTCAAGTCAGCAGAACGTGTTGTCCCTTCCCTTTTAAGTCTCTTAGGAATTCTGCCATTCATTTGTTTTTCACAAGTCCATGGTACCCACTTAGCCCTCTCATGCCCGTTAGTGATCTGTGTTGCTGCACCTTTGGTAGTTCCAGTCATTGTCTTTCTTTTAGTCTTGAGTTGTCCTGTTTGTTCCATGTCTATTATTCCAGTGGGTCTGTTGACACCTATTTTCACCTGTTCATTCTGTCCATGGGATGTCCGCGAAGTTGATGGTGATGAAAAGCGGAGAATCTCCACTGCTTTCGAAGTCTGCAGAGTCTTGGCGCTCTTGGAGATCTTGGAGTTCTGGAAGACCTCAAAGCTCAGGAAGTTCTTGACGGTTTTGGAGTTATGGATGTTCTGGTGTGTGTAGGTCTGGACAGTCTGAATGGTCTGAGGGGTCTTGATGGTGGTTGCTTTGGGGTTAATCTGTGTCTGGCCCTGTACTGTAGGCATCAACCAGAGCACGTAGCTCAGCAGCAACAGTCATTGCCAGTGTCCCCCATTGCCGGAGTCTCAGCAGAGATTGGTGATTCGGCAGGAGCATCCTCCCTTTCCCCTTCTTCCCCAGATAGTGTTTTAGCAGATTCTGCTCCCTCATCTCTGGGTCGTCGTACCCCTCATGGTACTCTGGTGCAGTGGTTGAGATGGTACCAGGTCGAACTTCCCTCTACTTGAACAGCTGTCGGCGTGGCCTGGGTTACAGTGTAGGGTCCCTCTCGTCTCGGCTCGTTCCACTTCCTCCGGAAGGCCCTGATGTAGACTCTGTCCCCTGGCTCGACCACTGGTGGTGGGTCCACCTTCGGTTCTGGAGCCCTGTTATTCTCCTGTAGATAACTTTATGTATAGCAGTTAGCTGTCTGATATACTCTTTCAATTCTCTTTCCAATTGCTCTAAAGGTGGACCATCATAAGGTCCTCTAAGAACTGGCACTGGGATGGGCCGACCCGTAAGCATTTCATGCGGTGTTAGATGCGTTATTCGGTTAGTTTGTATGCGATAACTCATTAGTGCCAGAGGCAAAGCATCCACCCAATTCATTTTTTTACTCTGATTTTCCTAATTTGCACGAAAGCGGATCCATTGTCAGAACTGATTTCGGTAGGACTTCCAAATCGAGGCATCACTTCTCTCAATAAGAATTTCAACACTGTTCCTGATCCATCATCCTTAGACGGAACTTCCTCTACCCACCTGCTAAATCTATCAATTATCACTAGCATGTATCTTTTTCCATTCACTGGCCGAATCATATCTACATAGTCCATTACCAGGTGTTTAAATGGTTCTTCTGGTACTGGAATATGTCCAATTGCTGCGGTTATCCCTTTCCTGATATTATTCCTGGCACATGTTTCACACTCTGCTAACTGTGCATCTACTGTTGCCTGCATGTATGGAGACCAAAAACCTTGCTTCTTAATTTTCCTCATCACTTCTCCCCGTGCATAATGATCAAACCCATGAGCATTAGTAATAAGTAAGTGTAACAGCGCTGTTGGCCCCACTAGTTGTCCTTCCTGTGCTCTCCATAGTCCATTTGTATCCTGAACTGCCCCTCTCTTACTCCACATATTTTGCTCAAAAACTCCTGCTCTTTCATGCATTCTTATTTTGTCATCCAGTTGCGGAGGAGCTTGAATCGCCATTTTACATTTAGATGCTATTTTTGCTGCTTCATCTGCTGAATTATTACCTCTGATAACATAGTCGTTCCCTTTTTGATGTGTTTGACATTTAATGATTGCTACCTGTTTTGGCAAAAGTAAAGCATTCATTAATTCCTGTATTTGCTCAAAATGTAAAATGGGACTCCCATCTGTTTTCCTAAACCCTCTCTGTTTCCATACTGCTCCAGACAGGTGACATACTCCATGTGCATATGCTGAATCAGTGTAAATGTTTACCACTTTATCTCTTCCTTTCTTGCATGCTGTTGTTTGTGCTTTCAACTCTCCTAATTGAGCAGAGCATGGCTGGTTACAACTCTCACTTTCTATAGTACAACATTTATTGTCTATTCTTTTCTTCACTATGGCATAACCAGCATGGTTACCCTCATAGTCCCTAAAACAAGATCCATCCACAAACAACTCCTCAGTCGCTCCTAGAATTCGGACTGACAACAAATCTGGTCCTAGTTGGCTAAATATCAATGATTCTGCTACACAATCATGTGGATCTCCTTCTATTTCTATTGGAATTCTCTCTGCAGGATTAACTGTGGTGCACCTTCTTATGGTTATGTCTGGATAGGTACTCAGTGTTAAATGTTCCAGCAACCTTGCATTTGTCAATACAAACTTTCCATGCTCAATCAATTCAGTTATCTTGTGATGGGTATAAATTGTCACTGGATATCCCATTGTTATTGTGGATGCTTTATCATATGCATACTGTACAGCTGCTAGTCCTTGGTAACAAAGTGGATAACCTTGTGCCACGGAGTATAATTTAGTGCTATAAAAAGCTATTGGCTGTTTTCTTTGTCCTGCACATGTTTCCTGCATTAGCACTTGCCTTTAACTCTGTTATTCCTGCATTCTTCATTACTTCTCTTAATGGGGCTGTTTTTACTGCATAGCCTTCTACCCAGTCTGAAGTGAATCCAGTCATTCCTAGAAACGTCATCATTTGTCCCACTGTTTGCGACATTGGAGCTTTGTTCAATCCTTCAAGTTGAACCTTATTGTCACGAGAGGATGTTAACATAGACCAAGGCGCAGTGCAGTTGAAGTCCGATACATCCATTTATTAGACAAACAAATGTTGAATTACGAATTATACAAAACAAACCAACAACGTAATACAAACGTACACACACTTACTTTTCTGTGACTTGTAAATAATGACCCACACCTAGGTTGTGGACCCTACAAACATAAGTAGGATCCCTAATTTGAGACAATGCCTAGCAGCTGCCTCTAATTAGGGATCCCACACAAAAACCCCACATAGAAATTATAATCTAGATCTGTCAGACTCTGACCATGGCTACATAGAGAAGCAAAAGGCTTGTGCTATGTGTCAAAGGGCAGACTGTCCTCTTTGTTGTAATGAAGAATGTGAATGAAAGAAATTATTTATATGATTGGTATTTTTTTATATTTTATTGGTTTTGTTTTGGGGTATTTTGTTAGTTTTTGTGATTTTAATTTGTGATATGATTGTGATATTGGTTTATGGGACTATTCTAGTCCCAAAGGGGGGATATGTTGAATATTTTTAGGCCTATGATCCAAAGAACAGAATTGGAAGGTTACAACAGAAGTTTGGAGATTTTCCACTGTTTCAATTAGAAACCACAATAGGTTATTCAGTAAACATATAGAGTTGCAACGGAGGGCAGCAGAACGATAAAAGTTTATTAAATAACCTATAGAATAGCAACAGAATAGAGGTCAGAGCAGTCAGTAAAGCCCAACGGTTAGAGCAGTCATCAAAGCCCAAGAAAATATTATCATATGGCCCTGTAGAGTGCACTTAGACATGCACCAGCCATAATATATGCATGGCGATATTATTGTTTGTCGTATTACTATGGTGACGACAGGTACTGAGAATTATGTATGCATGGCTATATTACTGTTTGTGCTATTACTATGGTTTCAACATGTGCTAAACATTATGTGTGCATGTCTGTTTTATTTTTTGCACCATTACTATGGTTTCGCCACTATTGTTTCATATCCTAAAGTCTCCGGGGGCTCACTCGGCTATGTTACTTGCGTAATAAAGTCTATGTTACTTTTCCAAACTTTGAAAGTGCTTTATTTTGAAGAAAAGGAGGAAAGATTTTTCCACAACACCAGCTAGGCTGATCAACAGTCTTATGGCCTGTTGTAGATGTCCTGTAGGCAGGGGCAGACTGAAACAATAATTCAGGCCGGGAATTTGACTCCATCCCAGGCCACCACGCAAACCACCAGACCACTAATTTTGTAGGCTAACCCTATTTGTTGACGTAACGGGTACCAAAGTAGTTATACATTTGGCCACTATGTTCATCTGGGAAGAAAGTTATCCACATGACAAAATACAAACATTTGGGACTGACCAACAAGTAGCCTATCTGAACACTGAGTTTTCAAGGTATGCTATGGCTATGGGTGCACCCTCAAAAAATAGGAATACACCAATCATAGCACATACAAATGTACAAGGCTAGACACACAAAACAATTAGCCTACAATTTTTTAAAAGAGAATGAGATATACAGAGTTAGCTCAAATGCTCAAATGATTATCTTTATATTCAAGCATCTTCTCAATGATGTCATCTTTGTCAAGTCCTGTAAGAATCTCCTTCTCTGTTGCCATCAAAAGGTACCCTTCACGGTTCTCGTGGAGGTTCTTAGGCGGTTCTTCACGAATTTCAGGGTGGAGAAGGTCCTCTCACAAGCCACCTGAGTTATGGATAGGGTGAGGAGGAACTTGTAGCCCAAAACAATGATGTAATACGCATCCGTGAGCAGATTGTACTGAGTCAGGAGACGATAGCAGCATATCAGGCAGTTTTTACATGTGGAACAACTTCTGCTCACCAACTCCTCACTTTCATCAGGATCCTCAAAGCCTTCCCCTGATTCATCACTGGCGGCGGTGGCGGCCCTGGTGTTGTACTCCTCCAACGCTGACTGTTTCAGTCTTTCCCACTGTTGTGCAAGGCTGATCCGTTCAGCCTGCAATGCCTCAACAGTGGCATGTTCATCAAATTCCAGTAAGCATTTGCTGAGCTCCTTCATGGCTGTCTTTGGAAGGCCCTTCTCTCTGAACTCACCTGGCTTTCTCTTTTTTTTTTTGGCTCTCTTTTCTGGGAGAGTAGTCTGAGCTTCATGATCACAGTCCTGCTGCTCCTCCAGAATGCCATTGGCCCACTCAACAAAGTCATCTGCTGCCCTCTTCACACCCTCAAAGTCTCGGGCACACTTTCTCAGGTTATCCTCC
Source organism: Thymallus thymallus (assembly GCA_023634145.1). NCBI lineage: Eukaryota > Metazoa > Chordata > Actinopteri > Salmoniformes > Salmonidae > Thymallus > Thymallus thymallus. The sequence goes on along the minus strand of CM042379.1, from coordinate 15,510,151 downwards.
GTTCCCGTCACCAAGTGCTGTGCTGTTACGATATCTATGACACTTGTTTGCAAGTATTTAGAAAGAGGGGACATCTGCTCCAAAATCCTGAGAAAAACCTCAGCTGTACTTTAGGAGAGCATCCTTGTACCCTTGGGCCTTGCTTCGGATGGCAGGTTTTATGGTCATATCCTTTTCAATTCTTTCCATAGTGATGACAACATCTGTGTAAAGTGCACGGTCAGGCTTTGCAATGTAATTCAGTAGTGAGAAAAGGGATTCACTTGCCCCTGCATATTAGCTGCTCTGTCTGTTGCATTACCAACACACTGTTTGATATCTATGTCCATCTTCTCAAGGGTCTGGTTCACAAGGTCCACAAAGTACTGTCCAGTCGATGACTCACAGTCAATGACCACAATGAGTCTCTCGTGTACAACATGAGTGACATATCGCAGAACTACTGCACACTGGTCTTAGGATGTTAAATCCTGTGTTGTGTCCATTTGTATTGAGAACATCACTTCAACAGCAATTGTCTGCTGACAGACTATATCAGATATATTCATTTTTGTGTAGACAACACTGCACCCACCAGGAAGGTACGCTGTTTCCCAAACAATAACCCTGGGTCACCAGCGACCTGAAGGCCCTGCTGAATGAGAAGAAGAGGGCCTTCAAGGAGAGGGACAAAGACAAGGACAAATTGAAATGCGTCCAGAGGGAGCTGAAGTTGCGGATTGCTGAGGAGAAGATGGAGGACAAGCTGAGGCAGAGCCAGGTGAGTGTCACGAGAATTTCTATCTCAATGTTCTAAATGAACTCTTTTATAACTCTACCTGTACCCGGAAGGTTGTAGACCCCAGTTTTAAATAATACAGAGAGAGCCCCAGCTTACAATGGTCAGCATTTATTCAGAGAACGTTCTGCCCGAACATACAATGCACATAGCTTTTTATACATATTTCAGTCAGAAAAGCCCCCACCCTGCTTGAGGAGGGCTGTAAGTTCTCAGGGTCTGCCTTCAAAGACACATTAGATACCTAACTGGACTCATACTTAATCACGTTGTATAAACAGCCCACTCCCCCTCCCTGGGAGCGCTAGGACCAAAAACCCATTATCCAGTTTTTACAACCGTCATAAATAGCCTTCCTTCTTAACTACCCACTGATTGTTCCACCAGATGGTAACCTATTAACCTGGTCTAAACATTGTCTATGTACCCACATTCTTAAGAGTATTTCCTAACACATCTCAAACATTACACAGTTTCAGGGTGGAACATTTTAGTCATTAACTTTAAACATACACATTTCTTTATCAGTGAGAGAGGTGTGGAAGGGTATGAGAAATATCACTGGCTTCAAAAAGTCAAACAGTGGGCAGACGGAGGGGACCCAGAGCAGAGCCAATGAGCTGAACCAATTTTTTAACAGGTTTGATACTGGCCCTGTCCACCTCCCTTCCAGCTCCCCAGGCCACACACCCTCACGGCTGTCCCACCCCCACTTTGCTCACAACACCTCTGCTGAGACAATCAATGACCCCTCCTCCACCCCTGCTCCCTCTGGACTGATCCTCAACACCCCCCTTCCCCCCACCTCCCCACCGCGGCTGGCTTTCACCACCAACCAAGTGAAGAGAGAGCTGGAGAGACTACATCAGTGGAAAGCGGCGGGCCCTGATGGCATCAGCCCAAGAGTGCTTAGGGTATGTGCTGACCAACTGTGTGGAATACTCCAGCGACGCTTCAACCTTAGCCTGAGCCTAGAAAGGGTCCCTGTGCTGTGGAAAACATCCTGCCTCGATGGATGATGACTTCAGACCTGTAGCGCTAACATCCCACATCATGAAGACCCTGGAAAGGTTAGTCCTCGCTCACCTTAGACCCCTGGTGTGTACATCACTGGACCCCCTGCAGTTTGCATACCAGCGCAACATCAGGGTGGATGATGCAATCATCTACCTTCTGCAGAGGGCCTTCTCTCACCTGGACAACGCAGGTTGCACTGTGAGGGTTATGTTTTTTGACTTCTCCAGTGCCTTCAATACCATTCAGCCCCTGCTACTGGGTGAGAAGATGAGGAGGATGAAAGTGGAAGCACCCTTAGTCTCCTGGGTCACGGACTACCTGACCGGTAGGCCACAATTTGTGCGACTACAGAGCTGTGTGTCAGAACGGGCAGTTAGCAACACAGGGGCCCCCCAGGGAATGGTCCGTCATCACTCATTCACTCAGGACCTATTTATTCATGCTGGTCTGTATATACATACTCATGTACAGTTGTTATATCATATCACGTGCAATATTGCTAGTAATTCTTGGACCTAACTTACGTAGGCATTCACACAGGAATGCATATTAGTATCCTGTCAGTTGCACCTTTTCTCATTGCTTTTAGTATATTGAATGTGCAATACGTGCAGCTGTCTGTAATTAAACCCTGCGCACTAAGGACTGTATTTTAAGGGAATTACTATTATTACCCCAAATTATATCATATACACATTTAGCTATTTAAGTATCTCTTCCTGTCATTTACCTGTACAGTTTGTGTAACCATGCAAGTATTCACTTATCTGTAAATATAACTGCATATTTACCTGTACAGCTAATTTAACCATGCAAAATATTCACTTACCTGTTCATTTAGCCAGTCTGTCTATTAAGTAAACTATTATTACCCTCGCTCATATTATATGCATTTTTAGCTACTGAAGTATTTCTCTGCCATCGACCTGTATAGTATGGTTAACCATCCAACATCCACCAATGTATAGTGTACATATTCAGCCAACCACCCATACTATGCAATGTCTTTTTATAGCTTTTTTTGCACTCTAGATATCTTGTATTTCTATACTTTTTCATACTGCCGCTCTATGTATCATGTACCGTGTATCTGTCTTTTGTGTACTTTCGTTGTGGCATTTTGCACCTGCCCTGTGTTTTGTTGTAGCTGCTTGACAAAGAAATTTCCCCCTCGGGGATCAATAAAGTACCTATCTATCTATCTATCTATCTATCTATCTATCTATCTATCTATCTATCTATCTATCTATCTATCTATCTATCTATCTATCTATCTATCTATCTATCTATCTATCTATCTATCTATCTGTCACACTATTTTCTATTCCAATGTTCTAAATGAACTCTTATAACTCTATCTGTATCCTGAAGGTTGTAAATTCTTCAGTTTGTTTAAATAATACAGAGAGAGCTCCAGCTTTGCAAATGGTCAGTCTTTATTCATAGAGAACGTTCTAATGAAAAACAATACACATGGCTTTTTATACATTCAGTGAGCAAAGTCTCCACCCTGTTTTATGGCCTGCAAGTTCTCAGGATCTGCCTTCAAAGACCCTATCCTGTTATCTCAAGTCACCCCCCTCAAAGACATCCTTCAGTTGCTGATGTTTACTCACACCTCGAAGACCAGACCCCAATTCGGATGGATGGGGCCCTGTGAACTTTTATGGCCGCATAATCTCCTGCAGGACTAACAGCCTTCACAAATGGTCTGTCTCCTTCATTATCTTAACCACATCCTGACTCATTTACCAAATGGTAACATTCTAAACATTGTCTATGTAATTTCTAATACATCTTACACATTACACAGTTTCAGGGTGAAACATCTTAGTCATTAACATTAAACATACAAATTTCTTTATCAATCCACCCTTTGACTACATTTTTCACACTGAAGGTAAATGTATTTACAATCATGTCTCCATGTCTGGAGTCAGTTCTAGTACTACTTCCAGTCATGGCTCTTCACTTTTAAGATTTTCACCATGACCTTCACACATTAGAACTAATAAAAGTTTTGTCTAGTCTCAGGTTGTCAGGGTCGAAATCCTCGTTGTCCACTAGTTCTGGGGGATTGTATTCTTCGTTCCACTGATCAGATTCTGGAATCGGGCCATATCTCACCATCTGCTGGGCCACTGCATTCTCCAACGCCTTACTCACCAACCCTCGGACACAGGGAACAAAACAACAACCACATAATACGAGCATACCCATACAGGCAATAGCTGCCCCCAAAATTGTGGCTACTATGGTTTTCCATCTCCCAAACATTTCACCGAACCATCCGGTCACAGATGTATCAACCCCTGAGTTCTCAGCCCACTCTTCACTTAGAGCCATCAATCCTGCAAGAGCTCTGGTAATTGTGCCATCTGGTGCCGTATTGTTTGGAATGAAGGTACAACAATGAGCCCCTACCATTCTACATACCCCGCCCTTTTCTGCCAATAACATATCGAGAGCAAGCCTATTTTGCCAGGTCATGAGTGAGGTGGCGGATAATTGGTCAGAGATCCCCTTCACCGCATCTCTAGTCTGATTCACAAATCGTTGTAATAAATATAATTAATCCAATCCACATTTTTATTGATCGTAACCCACCAAAAGAATGTCGTAGTGAAACCTTCACCTATTTGGTTCATAGCTTTATATTCATCAGGGACTCCCCTAGGAATCCCAATCGCATCAATCCAGATGGGGCTATTCTCATCATTGTCAAAACCCCTCCTATGTCTGTTTAACCCTTTCTTTGGTTTCTGGTGACTAATTCTAACTGGTTGAACCAATAGAACCGGGGCGCAGGTACCTCCCCACCCTTCTGGCAGTGTCTGCCTTATACGGCCTTTACTGGTACACGCCCACCACACATCAGTTACTGGGGCTGGGAAGTTTAGCAGTTTCTCCCGTTCCTTGGAACATAAATCCGTAACATTAACCACTGACTTACATTCATTAAAATCACCTAAATGCCTGGTGCCATTACTGTGCCTATAACACTGGTACTCTCCAGGGGTCAGAGTGAATTGGGGTGGGCTGGCAGCATCTTTCAATCTTGCCAATCCTATCCCTGTACAATTAGCCTGGTTTTGGTTTGATCCCAAATCCAACACACAGGAGAACATGGTTTGAGGCATTGGAGCCGTCAACATGGTTGGTCTTCCAGTTGAACACGCATAACAATTAGTTTGCCCCACAACCCTTGCTGTATAGTTCATCCATTTTACCCAATAATTTTCATCAGGGATTCCCTCCACCTCCCCTTGGTTCATTTCTTGTGAGAGAAAATCTTCCATTGAGGGAGGTGAAGTAGCATCATCGGTTGAGTCTCTTATAAACTCAACCTTTTCTGGTGCCAACAAAGGATTGACTACCAGATTCGGGGACTTGTTATTCTGGCTTTCCTCCAATTGGAATCTCTTACATGTATCCCTTCCGTAATCGTCCGTGCAAGCCCAGTAAGGTCTTTTCATATCTTCTTTAGTAACTTTGTCTATTGTCACTACTATCTCCACCTGACAATTTTGGAGGTCCGTATTCTTTTTTATCCCCCATCTAGACGTCCAGCTCCTTGCCGTTTCATATTCCCGTCCCCAAGTGTGTTTAAACACCTGAGCCCGGGAACATTCCTTACTGGGGGCTGAACATAGATATAATGGGATTTTATCTTCTGGTTTACATGCACCGATAAGATTCCTAACCTTTACTTTAAATCCTGCAGTCTGTCCCTCCCTGACTCCTATTTTATAAGTCACTCGTCCTTGTCGGTCAGTTGGTTGGGTCGTTTGCCTTTTACTCCTTAACAATGGTGGAGGTGTAGTACAATTAGTACTGTAAGGTGGTGGATCTGGATTTATCCAGAAAAATACCCATATTCCCAAGAACCGCCAACCCTCTCCTGCCCTTAGTTTCTCTGCCAGGAACAACCCCATACTCCCACCTCTATGGAACCACACAGTGATGATAAGTCAGGGTAGGAAATCTTCGTTAGGGAGGTAACCCCCGGACCCTATTGGTACTCGGTTCTGCTCCCTAACTCTGTGTGTCTACAGTAGTGTTCGTATGTGTTCCTACCTTTTTGCAGTGGGTAACGTGGACCCAAGTGGCTCTCTCAGCTATTCTAATGGCAAAGGCTGTTACCAACAAGATCTGGTATGGACCTTCCCAACGGGGCTGCTTCCAGTTCTTCTTTTTCAATGATTGAATCCACACCCAGTCACCGGGTTGAATGGAGTGAATCACCTTCTTCTGTAATTCACCTGTGGGACACAAAATCTTTGACATACGGGTTTGGTTAGTGAACAACCGCCTCATGTGTTCTGCTAATGTATCTTCTAATTCAATGTCAGCTTGCTCTATCCTTCCCAATTCTGGCATTCTATATGGTCTTCCAAACACTTTCTCAAAAGGGGATAGCCCATCTCTATCTGGGGTTATCCTAATGGTCATTAATACTATTGGCAAACACTTTACCCAATTTCTCCCAGTACTCAAATGCGTTTTCCTCAATCTACTTTTAATTGTTCCATTCATCCGTTCTATCAATTCTGCACTTTGGGGATGATAGGAACAATGTTTCTTCATATTAATGCTCAATTTCTGTCCTATATTATCAATAACCTGATTTAAGAAGTGGGATCCATTGTCACTGTAGATGGTCTCAGGTAATCCAAACCTAGGGATAATTTCTTGACATAGGACCTTTGCTACTGTTATTGCATCCGCTGAGGTAGTTGGGAATGCTTCTACCCATTTTGTATATTTATCAATTATTGTCAAATACCATTTCTTTCCCTCACTCTTTGTAAATTCTATAAAGTCCATCTCCAACTGTTGGAATGGATACCTTGCCTGAGGAAACTCTCATTTTGGTGCCCTTTGCCTCCCTTGATGATTACTCTGTGCACAAATCACACATCTGGAACACATTTTTTTTTAGATATTTTGTTATATCATATGCCATGAAATGTTTCCTGATTATTTCTACCATTCCTCCTGTTGACACATGGCTTTGCCCATGTGTCAAAATAGCTGCATATCTAAACAAAGACTTGGGTAGTATAGGCAAATCACCCTTATGCCAAATCCCCTTCTTATTAACTGCTCCTAGCCTCTCCCATGTAATCACTTCCTTCATTGGTGCCCTCGACTGAGTGTCCCTCAACAGGTCTGTGTCAATGCTCACTTCCTCCTGTATGTGCTGCTGAGCTGCGGTCCATGGTTGAAGGCCTGCCTTCTTTGCTTCCTCATCCGCCTTCCTATTCCCATTGCTAACGCTGTCTGTTCCTCTAGTATGAGCCTCACATTTGCATTTTGCAAATTTGGCTGGTAAAAGAACAGCATCAAAGAGATTCAGGATTAACTGAGCATGTATTATAGGTTTACCAGATGTGGTCACCATCCCTCTATTCCTCCATTGTGCAGCAAACATGTGTATCGTGTTAAATGCATAGGCACTATCTGTGTAGATGGTGACCCTTTTTCCTTTACCCAGATGACAGGCTCTAGTTAATGCCACTATCTCCGCCTGTTGTGCTGAATAATTCTTTGGTAAAGGTTCAGCCTCTAAAACATCAGTCTCAGTTACCACTGCATATCCTGTAGCATTTGTCCCATCTATATTTTTCCTTGATGAACCATCAACAAACATAGTTACTTCCCCATCTGCTAATGCTAGGTCCGTCAAATCAGGTCTTGGCAATACTAATTTCTCAGTTTCTGTTACACAATCGTGTGGGCTGCCATCTGTTGCAATAGGAACCAGAGTAGAGGGGTTCAGAGTAGTACATCTCTCTATGGTAAGGTTTGGCATATTTAACAGGATTATCATACAAGACTGATGTCTAGCTGGTGACATGTAGGCCATCTTGTGTTCCAGTAACAAGATTGACACTGCATGTGGTACTTTTAACATCAAATCATGATAAAGTACTACTGAAGCTGAGTCTTCTACAGCTTGAGCTGCTGCCACCACTGATTGCAAACATAGGGGCATAGCCTGAGCCACTGCATCCAATCTAGAGGAATAATATGCAATTGGTCGGTTCCTACCTCCGTGTTTCTGTGTTAGAACCGATGTCATAAATCCCTGCCTACAATCTACTGTCTGTGTGAAAGGGCGGTCATATCTGGGGAAGGCCAGGACAGTACTTGATGTCAATAATTTCTTTATGTTTACAAACTGGTCCTCAGCCTCCTTGGTCCATTCTATCTTATCTTTGGCAGCCATAGCTTTCCCATAGATCAACTCACTCAATTTCCCTGTATGTAAAGCAAAATCTGACACCCAGGTTCTGCAATAATTTATCATTCCCAAAAAGCTCATCATCTGTTTCTTATCTATTGGTTTTGGAGCTTCTAGAATTGCTCTTTTCCTCGACTCATTTAAAGTTCTTCCCTCCTGTGTCAATGTATGTCCCAGATAGATTACTTCATCCTGCCACAACTGCAACTTGTTTCTACTCACTTTATGTCCCTGCTCTGCCAGAAACATTAAAAGGGCTATTGTATCTTTCCTACAACAGTCTTTGGTAGGGCTTGCAACCAGTATGTCATCCACATACAGTGGGGAGAACAAGTATTTGATACACTGCCGATTTTGCTGGTTTTCCTACTTGCAAAGCATGTAGAAGTCTGTAATTTTTATCATAGGTACCCTTCAACTGTGAGAGCCGGAATCTAAAACAAAAATCCAGAAAATCACATTGTATGATTTTTAAATAATTAATTAGCATTTTATTGCATGACATAAGTATTTGATCACCTACCAACCAGTAAGAATTCCGGCTCTCACAGACAGTTTTTCTTTAAGAAGCCCTCCTGTTCTCCACTCATTACCTGTATTAACTGCACCTGTTTGAACTTGTTACCTGTATAAAAGACACCTGTCCACACACTCAATCAAACAGACTCCAACCTCTCCACAATGGCCAAGACCAGAGAGCTGTGTAAGGACATCAGGGATAAAATTGTAGACCTGCACAAGGCTGGAATGGGCTACGGGACAATAGGCAAGCAACTTGGTGAGAAGGCAACAACTGTTGGCGCAATTATTAGAAAATGGAAGAAGTTCAAGATGACGGTCAATCTCCCTCGGTCTGGGGCACCATGCAAGATCTCACCTCGTGGGGCATCAATGATCATGAGGAAGGTGAGGAATCAGCCCAGAACTACACGGAAGGACCTGGTCAATGACCTGAAGAGAGCTGGGACCACAGTCTCAAAGAAAACCATTAGTAACACCCTACCCCGTCATGGATTAAAATCCTGCAGCGTTCGCAAGGTCCCCCTGCTCAAGCCAGCCCATCTGAAGTTTGCCAATGACCATCTGGATGATCCAGAGGAGGAATGGGAGAAGGTCATGTGGTCTGATGAGACAAAAATAGAGCTTTTTGGTCTAAACTCCACTCGCCGTGTTTGGAGGAAGAAGAAGGATGAGTACAACCCCAAGAACACCATCTCAACCGTGAAGCATGGAGGTGTCTTTGGGAATGAAGCATTCTTTGGGGATGCTTTTCTGCAAAGGGGACAGGATGACTGCACCGTATTGAGGGGAGGATGGATGGGGCCATGTATCGCAAGATCTTGGCCAACAACCTCCTTCCCTCAGTAAGAGCATTGAAGATGGGTCATGGCTGGGTCTTCCAGCATGACAACGACCCGAAACACACAGCCAGGGCAACTAAGGAGTGGCTCCGTAAGAAGCATCTCAAGGTCCTGGAGTGGCCTAGCCAGTCTCCAGACCTGAACCCAATAGAAAATCTTTGGAGGGAGCTGAAAGTCCATATGGCCCAGCGACAGCCCCGAAACCTGAAGGATCAAGATGGAGGAGTGGGCCAAAATCCCTGCTGCTGTGTGTGCAAACCTGGTCAAGAACTACAGGAAACGTATGATCTCTGTAATTGCAAACAAAGGTTTCTGTACCAAATATTAAGATCTGCTTTTCTGATGTATCAAATACTTATGTCATGCAATAAAATGCAAATTAATTATTTAAAAATCAAACAATGTGATTTTCTGGATTTTTGTTTTAGATTCCGTCACTCACAGTTGAAGAGTACCTATGATAAAAATTACAGACTTCTACATGCTTTGTAAGTGGGAAAACCTGCAAAATCGGCAGTGTATCAAATACTTGTTCTCCCCACTGTAATTCCTCCACGAAGACGTAAGACGTGCAAACTGTTTAGCCAACCGGCTACTTAGCTAGCCATGCTGGGTGTTGTTTGTGGCATTTAGCTGCGTCTGTGGCAAGGGCCTTTCTCTTTTTATTCTCTCCCTCTCTGCCCCAACTGCAGCGAGAGAGTGAGAGTCGCGCCTGATGCGTGGATTCTCCGTCAACTCATTCCTGCTTGCCATGTTATCGCTGGTCAAGTTGACTATTCACGGCAGGCCAAAACGACCCTCAGGCCACCGGGAAATGTCCCGGTGCTCCCGACGACCAGTCCGCCACAGCCTGTAGGGCTGAGAGCTTGCCCCCAGTGACGGACTCTGCACCACCCTCTGTAAAGCCTTGCGATGCAGTTGCCATACCAGACGGTGATGCAGCCAGACAGGATGCTCTCAATGGTGCAAATGTAGAGCTGGTGTGTTTTATTTTTTAAAATTTTATTTCACCTTTATTTAACCAGGTAGGTCAGTTGAGAACAAGTTCTCATTTACAACTGCGATCTGGCCAAGACAAAGCAAAGCAGTGCGACAAAAAACAACACAGAGTTACACATGGGAAATAAACAAACGTACAGTCAATAACACAATAGAAAATTATATACAGAGTGCAAATGTAGTGCAAAATGCAGTAAGGTTAGGAAGGTAGGACAATAAATAGGCCATAGTGGTGAAATAAATTACAGATTAGCATTAACACTGGAATGATGGATGTGCAAATGATGATGTGCAAATAGAGATACTGGAGTGCAAAATGAGCGGAAGTTAAAAAATAAATATGGGGATGAGGTAGTAGGGTGGGCTATTTACAGAAGGGCTATATACAGGTGCAGTGATCGATAAGCAGCTTTGACAGCTGATGCTTAAAGTTAGTGAGGGAGATAGGAACCTCTAGCTTCAATGATTTTTGCAATTCGTTCCAGTCATTGGCAGCAGAGAACTGGAAGGAATGGCGGCCAAAGGAGGTGTTGGCTTTGGGGGTGGCCAGTTAAATATACCTGCTGGAGCGCATACTACGGGTAGGTGTTGCTATGGTGACCAGCGAGCTGAGATAAGGCGGGGATTTACCTAATAAAGACTGATGACCTGGAGCCAGTGGGTTTGGTGACGAATATGTAGTGAGGGCCAGCCAACGAGAGAATACAGGTCGCAGTGGTGGGTAGTATATGGGGTTTTGGTAACAAAACGGATGGCACTGTGATAGACTACATCCAATTTGCTGAGTAGAGTGTTGGAGGCTATTTTGTAAATGACATCGCCGAAGTCAAGGATCGGTAGGATGGTAAGTTTTACAAGGGCATGTTTGGCAGCATGAGTGAAGGAGGCTTTGTTGCGAAATAGGAAGCCGATTCTAGATTTAATTTTGGATTGGAGATGGTTAATGTGAGTCTGGAAGTTGAGTTTACAGTCTAACCAGACGCCTAGGTATTTGTAATTGTCCACATATTCTAAGTTAGACCCGTCGAGAGTAGTGATGATAGTCCAGTGGGTGGGTGCGGGCAACATTCTATTGAAAAGCATGCATTTAGTCTTACTAGCATTTAAGAGCAGTTGGAGGCCACGGAAGGAGTATTGTATGGCATTGAAGCTTGTTTGAAGATTAGTTAACACAGTGTCCAAAGAGGGGCCAGATGTATACAGAATGGTGTCATCTGCGTAGAGATGGATTAGAGAGTCACCAGCAGCGAGAGCGACATCGTTGATGTATATAGAGAATAGGGTTGGCCCAAGAATTGAACCCTGTGGCACCCCCATAGAGACTGCCAGGGGACCGGACAGCAGGCCATCCGATTTTACACACTGAACTCTGTCTGAGAAGTAGTTGGAGAACCAGGCGAGGCAGTCACTTGCTGCGGGGGGTACAGAGCTGTTGGCCGGGGTAGAGGTAGCCAGGTGGAAAGCATGGCCAGCCGTAGCAAAATGCTTGTTGAAATTTTAGATTATTGTGAGTTTATCGGTGGTGACAGTGTTTCCTAGCCTCAATGCAGTGGGCAACTGGGAGGAGATGCTCTTATTCTCCATAGACTTTACAGTGTCCCAGAACTGCTTAGAAAGGCCTGCTCGCAGAAGTGTTTTAGGGAGCGTTTGACAGTGATAAGGGGTGGTCGTTTGACCGCGGACCCATTACAAACGCAGGCAATGAGGCAGTGATCGCTGAGATCCTGGTTGAAAACAGAGGAGGTGTATTTGGAGGGCAAGTTGGTCAGAATGATATCTATGATAGTACCCATGTTTACGGATTTAGGGTTGTACCTGGTGGGTTCCTTGATAATTTGTGTGAGATTGAGGGCATCTATCTTAGATTGAAGAACAGCCGGGGCGTTAAGCATATCCCAGTTTAAATCACCTAACAGTACAAACTCTGAAGATAGATGGGGGGCAATCAATTCACATATGGTGTCCAGGGCGCAGCTGGGGGCTGAGGGGGGGCTGTAACAGGCAGCAACAGTGAGAGACTTATTTCTGGAAAGGTGGATTTTTAAGAGTAGAAGCTCAAACTGTTTGGGCACAGACCTGGACAGTATGACAGAGCTCTGCAGGTTATCTCCTTTGGCAGTCCTATCTTGACGGGACATTTTTGGTGGCCTTCCTGAGCCAGAATTCAGACACAGCTAGGACATCAGGGTTGGCGGAATGTGCTAAAGCAGTGAATAAATCAAATTTAGGGAGGAGGCTTCTGACGTTAACATGAAAGAAGCCAAGGCTCTTACGGTTACAGAAGTCAACAAATGAAGGCGCCTGGGTAATAGGTGTAATGCTGGGAGCTACAGGACCTGGGTTTACCTTCTACATCACCAGAGGAACAGAGGAGGAGTAGGAGTAAGTGTTCGGCTAAGAGCTTTAAGAACTGGTTGTCTAGTACGTTGGGTACATAGAATAAAAGGAGCAGATTTCTGGGCGTGGTGGAATAGATTGAGGGCATAATGTATAGACAAGGGTATAGTAGGATGTGAGTGGAGGTAAACCTAGGCGTTTGGTAATGAGGAGTAATCAGGATCCGATGAGCAGCAAAGAGGTGAGCTAGGGAGCAGTTCAATGGGCACTGCACTAGGCTAGCGGGAGGCACGGCATTCAGAGTGCTATCAGGCTGGGGCTAGTGGATGAAACTTCGGCGACGTCGCAGAGAAAAAGCCTATTGAGACCACGTCGGACAATTACGTCGGCAGACCAGTCTTGGTGGCTCGGCGGGGCTCCGTGTCGACAGTAGAAGATCCAGGCAGGTTGACAAAGGTACTGTAGCCCGGGAGATTAGCTAGTACACGTCGGCTGTCCGGGAGATGGGCCTAGCTCGAGGCTGGCTCATGGTAGCATATGGACAATGGTGTTAGCCAAAACAGCAGCCACTCGATTGCAGCTAGCTACCTGTGATGATCCGGTGTGATGGCCCTGAGATATCGGTAGAATCCGGTGAAGTGGAAGGGAACGCAATCCGATATGCGCTGGGTTGGTAGCGCGCTGTGCAGACTGGCCGATATTGTCCGAACTTAAAGCTGGCTGATGCAGGCAGAGCAGTGGTGAGGACCGCTAGCAGTGGTTAGCAATGGCTAGTAGCTAGTTTGCAAGCTAGCTAGCAGGCTAACTTCTGACGGCGGTTCAGTTAAATAAAGAAAAGTAAAGAAATAAAGATATTAGATCTGTTTCACGTTGGGTGAGGCGGGTTGCAGGAGAAGTAAATCGGGAACAATAAAAATATATGGAAAGACAGACTAATTACAAACTATTACACACTATTTACACGGGACAGAGACGGGACAAACAAAAACACGTCTGCACTGTTACGCCATCTTGGAATATAGAATATAGTTTCAGGACAAGGCTTCCATCTGGCAACGTTTTGAAGATGCGCTAAGTGTCTGCTGTGGAAATAACGGGGATAGTTTAATGATGAGTATAAGATGTAAAATGTAATAACAGTGAGCAGATTGGATGTACGGTACAGTGCATTCAAAAAGTACTCAGACCCCTTGACTTTTTCCACATTTTGTTACGTTTTTTCCCATCAATCTACACACAATACCTCATTATGACAAATCATAATGAATTGCATTATGGGCCCTAAAAGCACGGAAATTCAGTGTCCACTGAATGTGTACTTCGTATTTTGTCATATTTAGTACGACATCCGGGAATTTTAAGCATACTAATTATATCCATACTATGACCAATAAGCATACTATATACTCAATTCACGTCACAAATAGTACTGTACGGTTAGTGTGGTTAGTTTGAGTATTCGAACACAGCTTGGGACTACTAGTAATAGCACAAGATGTTATTGAGCACTGGGTGTTTTATATGTATAGGAAGTAGCGGCAAGAACCGTTGAAGATACAGAATATATGGTGCATAGTATGTAACAATGGAAAAGTCTACGTGGTCTGAGAACCACTGATAATAGCACAAGCTGTTATTGTAGGCATTTAGGAAATGTTGAAGATGCACATAAAGTGGTGTGGATGTGAATACCTAAGCCCTGATGACAATTGTCTATTGATTTATAACGTTATATAGGGATTCGGTATGTGAGATATGAAAGGAGAAAGTACTATTCCCGAATATGCTGTTAAATTGAACACTAGTGTAAATATTTAAACCCCTATATGAATAGAACACAAGTGTAAAGGAGGAATTAGTGAAGAAGAGTATAATGGGTTACTAGAGATTTGATAAAGTAACAATGGACATTTAAAAAAAAAAAAATAATAGTAATATACAACTTGCACACCCACACATAGACGTACGTAAGTGGTGTAAAAGGTATTCTGAGAAGTTCAGGGTGGTCCCTTTATGGATCATTTGATAAAGATAAGGTTAAAGCACTGTCTAAACAGTCTGGGAAATAAAGCCTCAGACAAAGATTGGCGTTTATCCACTTTTGGTAATTGAACCACTCCCCCATTATTGTACCCCATATGGAGTTTTCGTTGATATCCCAAACGATGAAATACCAATGAATAAGAAGGTAAAGTAGTGGGGGTCTGACACTGCCTCCCAGTCTATTTTGTCTCAGGTGCCTGACCTTATGGATAGAACATTCCAATGACAGTGGACTGATAGGCAGTGATAGCCCAGTTATAATAACTGTTTATCTCTGCCCTTCTGAATTGGCTGATGTATTTTATAATTACGGCGCATTCCAATTTTAATTTCTGTTTTTTACATTGGATAAAAGTAGAGACTCAGAGCTACAAAATGGTATATCATACACTGCATTTGAGGAAACAATGGGAAAGTAATTCTGCTTTGAAAGGTGATCAACTTGTAAACTCACTTTTGAGAAAACCGCCTTTCAATGTTTTGGAAATACTATTGGAGCTCCCTTTGTCTACACCCATTCAGCATTGTTCACACTCTCTTAAGCCTTAGCCCCACCCATCTCTTTAAGGGTTGAGCTGAGCGTTCTGTACTAACTTGCCAGCTACTTCCAGACATCTAAGAGAGAGAACAGCTCACTGAACATTACTCGCCCTAGCAGAACTGGTTAGACTGCTATGTTATCCAGAGCGTTGGTGACTACAACTGTGCTGTCAGATTGTCCATTCGTAAATTCAGATAGTTTCGCGTTCAGAGCGCACACTGGACGCTCTGGCCAATAAGTAGGGTTGATCCGAAGGTTCTGACCTCACAATGACAGTCAAGCATGTAGCTAGATAGCTAGCTAGGTAAACAATTAATCCCAACACATGACGTAACATTAGTTAGCGAGCCAGCCAGCTAACGTTAGCTAGTTAGCTAACAGTACACTTCAACTTGAAAAAACTATGTCATAATTAGAAACGCGTAATATCTGAAAATGTAGCTAGCTAGACTATCTTACCCAAGATCTGAAATCGGAATAGATAGCCAGAGCGCATATACCAGCTAGTATGTCTATCAGATGTCTACAGTTGCAGTGACATTCTATTGAAATGGATACTTGCATAGTGGAGTCTTTTGTTAAGACATTAGCTAAACAATGGACCATAATCACAACTCATGACGTTACTACCCTGCATGAATCTGCAGGTAGCTAACCAGCCAGGTTCAATGGCTATAACTAGTCAAGCAAATGTGTCTGAGATACGAAGAATAACATCATACACATAAAGTTAGCTAGCGACCCAACCAGCTAATGTTAGCTAGCTAACAGTACACTTGAAATGAAAACACTTTCTGTCAAAATTAGAAACATGTAATATCTGAAAATGTAGCTAGCTAGACTATCTTACCCATATACATCATGGTTGGACGCGTCTTCTGTCTGATGCCATTAGTTTAGTGGCATCATTAGTTTGAAGATGTAATCCAGACAGGTGTTTTCTCCATCTCCTTAGCTATCATCCTCGAATTCCACTGATTTCAAAACTCGGTCCACCAGAAAGTGGAGAGCATACACATAATGTTAGCTAGCAACCCAGCCAGCTAACTTTAGCTAGCAAACAGTACACTTTAACTTGACATTAGTTTTATGCAGTTTTACTACGCAATACATTTTTTTTAAAAAGCCATACTGACCAGCTCCAATAGACAGACGCATGCTATATGGCAGACCAATCCAAACTATTTTCTCAGCATGTCCAGCCCACTCATTATCTTAGCCAATCATGGCTGTGACCTGCGATATACGCCCAGTTTCCTGAAACGGGTCACATATGAATCTCAAAATAGTAGACATTTAATAAGTGTGAAGCAGAAAGTGAATATCCAACAGAAATTGGTAATGAATATTAAGAGTAACATTGTTAGGGTAGACAAATGTTGACAGTATGTGAACGGTAATATGTTATTGGTGTCTTTCAGATAGCACACTAACAATGCCATATTTTTGTAATTTGAAGATGATTAGGTTTCAATACAAGGTCACATGACTAACAGAGAGATTAAGCATTGGGACTGATATTAAATTAGAGGCCTCTATCTGGTGTTTGGGTCAGGGATAAGCTTCCTGTGGACAAATAGATAGGCCGCCAGTACTCACTGAACTCAAACAAGGAGTAAGGGACACAGTGGGAAAATCTGGGACAGAGGTATGAGTAATTGAATAAGAGATATTTTTGACAATTACTCAATTTTATAGTTAGGGTAGCACCAGTTATTTAAGTAATTAGGTAATGTAATCTAAAACAATAATCTGTTTCCATTACGTGGAACTGTGTCCAAAATTTAAGTAGTAAAGTAAATGTTTTTAGTTCCGAATATTGAGCTGATATGCCAGCAGCAACTTTTTGAAGGATCTAGCAGATTTGTTAAACAACAGGTTTCATATTTTGACTAGTTGATGTCAAAGGGACAATCAGTACAGGACATACAGTGGGGAGAACAAGTATTTGATACACTGCCGATTTTGCAGGTTTTCCCACTTACAAAGCATGTAATCCAGAAAATCACATTGTATGATTTTTAAGTAATGAATTTGCATTTTATTGCATAACATAAGTATTTGATACATCAGAAAAGCAGAACTTAATATTTGGAACAGAAACCTTTGTTTGCAATTACAGAGATCATACGTTTCCTGTAGTTCTTGACCAGGTTTGCACACACTGCAGCAGGGATTTTGGCCCACTCCTCCATACAGATCCTTCAGGTTTCGGGGCTGTCGCTGGGCAATACGGACTTTCAGTTCCCTCCAAAGATTTTCTATTGGGTTCAGGTCTGGAGACTGGCTAGGCCACTCCAGGACCTTGAGATGCTTCTTACGGAGCCACTCCTTAGTTGCCCTGGTTGTGTGTTTCGGGTCGTTGTCATGCTGGAAGACCCAGCCACGACCCATCTTCAATGCTCTTACTGAGGGAAGGAGGTTGTTGGCCAAGATCTCGCGATACATGGCCCCATCCATCCTCCCCTCAATACGGTGCAGTTGTCCTGTCCCCTTTGCAGAAAAGCATCCCCAAAGAATGATGTTTCCACCTCCATGCTTCACGGTTGGGATGGTGTTCTTGGGGTTATACTCATCCTTCTTCTTCCTCCAAACACGGCGAGTGGAGTTTAGACCAAAAAGCTCTATTTTTGTCTCATCATGACACATGACCTTCTCCCATTCCTCCTCTGGATCATCCAGATGGTCATTGGCAAACTTCAGATGGCCTGGACATGCGCTGGCTTGAGCAGGGGGACCTTGCGTGTGCTGCAGGATTTTAATCCATGACGGCGTAGTGTGTTACTAAGGGTTTTCTTTGAGACTGTGGTCCCAGCTCTCTTCAGGTCATTGACCAGGTCCTGCCGTGTAGTTCTGGGCTGATCCCTCACCTTCCTCATGATCATTGATGCCCCATGAGGTAAGATCTTGCATGGTGCCCCAGACCGAGGGAGATTGACTGTCATCTTGAACTTCTTCCATTTTCTAATAATTGCACCAACAGTTGTTGCCTTCTCACCAAGTTGCTTGCCTATTGTCCTGTAGCCCATCCCAGCCTTGTGCAGGTCTACAATTTACAGCTCTCTGGTCTTGGCCATTGTGGAGAGGTTGGAGTCTGTTTGATTGAGTGTGTGGACAGGTGTCTTTTATACAGATAACGAGTTCAAACAGGTGCAGTTAATACAGGTTATGACTGGAGAACAGGAGGGCTTCTTAAAGAAAAACTAACAGGTCTGTGAGAGACGGAATTCTTACCGGTTGGTAGGTGATCAAATACTTATGTCATGCAATAAAATGCAAATTAATTATTTAAAAATCATACAATGTGATTTTCTGGATTTTTGTTTTAGATTCCGTCTCTCACAGTTGAAGTGTACCTATGATAAAATTACAGACCTCTACATGCTTTGTAAGTAGGAAAACCTGCAAAATCAGGAGTGTATCAAATACTTGTTCTCCCCACTGTATGTTAATGCAACAGGTCAAAATGAAAGGGGCTCTGGGATTGTTTACTTTAGAAGGTGCCTATTCAGCATAATGAGACACTATCATCTGATGTGTCTGAAGTATGATTCTGGATATGCATGGTTTTATCAAGTCTTCCTGCCCAAGATGCAGTAAACTCGATTAAGATTAAGAATTTAAGTGAATGTCCACTACCAGGTTTACCAATGATTCTGTATCTCTCCCTTTGAAAGGCTTCCTGAAGCAGGTGCCTTAGGAGAGCAGTTATTGAGACTGTGTACTATACAGTATAAAGGTACCCGGATCCGTGTGTTAAGGGAGCTCCCAAATTAATTAAGGCCTGGTCATTTTGTTTGTCTTTACCTTATCAAATTGTATTTGTCACATGCACCAAATACAACAGGTGTAGACCTTACAGTAAAATGCTTACCTACAAGCCCTTAACCAACAATGCTTTAAGAAGCTTTAAGAAAAAAAATTGAAAATTAAGTAAAAAAGAATTCAACAGCAGCAATAAAATAACATAATAGCGAGGCTATATACAGGGGTACCGGTACAGAGTCAATGTGCGGGGGCACCGGTTAGTCGAGGTAATTGAGGCAATATGTACATGTAGGTAGAGTTAAAGTGACTATGCATAGATAATAAACAGAGAGTAGCAGCAATGTAAAAGAGGGGTCTGGTGGTCCTTTGATTAGCTGTTGAAGAGTCTTATGGCTTGGGGGTAGAAGCTGTTAAGAAGTCTTTTGGACCTAAACTTGGTGCTCCGGTACCGCTTGCCGTGCGGTAGCAGAGAGAACAATCTATGACTAGGGTGACTGGAGTCTTTGACATTTTTAGGGCCTTCCTCTGACACCGCCTGGTATAGAGGTCTTGGATGGCAGGAAGCTTGGCCCCAGTGATGTTCTGGGCCGTACGCACTACCCTCTGTAGTACCTTGCCGTCGGAGGCCGAGCAGTTGCCATACCAGGCGGTGATGCAACCAGTCAGGATGCTCTCGATGGTGCAGCTGTAGAACCTTTTGAGGATCTGAGGACCCATGCCAAATCTTTTCAGTCGCCTGAGGGGGAAGAGGCTTTGTCGTGCCCTCTTCACAACTGTCTTAGTGTATTTGGACCATGATAGTTTATTGGTGATGTGGACACCAAGGAACTTGAAGCTCTCAACCTGCTCCACTACAGCCCCATCGATGAAAATGGGTGTGTGCTCGGTCCTCCTTTTCCTGTAGTACACAATCTCCTTTGTCTTGATCACGTGGCACCACACGGCCAGGTCTCTGACCGTCTCCCTATAGGCTGTCTCATCATTGTCGGTGATCAGGGCTACCTCTGTTGTGTCATTGGCAAACTTGATGATGGTGTTGGAGTCGTGTCTGGCCATGCTGTCATGAGTGAACAGGGAGTACAGGAGGGGACTGAGCACGCACCCCTGAGGGTTCCCCGTGTTGAGGATCAGCGTGGCGGATGTGCTGTTACCTACCCTTACCAACTGGGGGCGGCCTGAGAGAAATGTATTTGTGGCTGGAGGCAAAGTACATGTTTTTATAAGGGTGAGATAAGTCCTGAGCCAAAGGGACCAACGCAGGCCCGGAGTAGTGGACCAGAAGATGGTAATCGTAGAAGGAGTCCTGAGCCAAAGGGACCAAAGCAGGCCTGGAGTGGCCCAGAAGTAGATGGCTATGACCAACAATTTACTATGAATCTTAATGGATCAAAATGCTTGCACTGTTGGGTTTGAGGTGACAGCTATGAGAACTGTTCCAAACAATGAGAAGGATCTGAAGGCTCTGTTTAAGAGACTACAAACATCCTAGAATGAGGAGGGATAAGAGGTCTCTGGTTGACATCACTCACACTTAGGCACCTGCCTCCAGGTTCTTTGGTGTGTTTTTCCCTGGGTATGGAGTCTCTAGACACAGATAAAATTGGCAATGCTACTCGAAATTCCCTGGAAGAATTGAATGGAGAACTAAAAGAAATGCGTAAATTGGCTCTGCAAAACAGAGAGGCTCTTGACTATCTTTTGGCAGGTCAAGGGGGCACTCATGCAATCATTGGCAATGAATGGTGTACTTTTGTCCCAGATCACTCTTCTAATATGACTTATCTCGCCGAATACATTGCCACTGTTTCTAAGAATAATTCCTCACAACCAGAGTGGAAGCTTGCAACTTGGTTGGAATCCCTGCAAGACTTGAAAATGAATTTTTTAAATAATAAATGGGTAAATATTATACAATCCAGGTGTGCAAAGCTCTTAGATCCCAAACTTTTGACCCACAAACCCATTTTGATTTCTTTTTTGAATTGGGGCTATGGCAGTCAATTGCAAAACATTCTAACAGTATTGCTGATTGTATTCTCAACTCACCATCATATACTTTTAATGTGGGGCAAATTAGTCTGACATAATTTATCTTATATCATCACCACTAATGAGATGGGTGTGCTTGATGCATGTCACGTGGGGTTTAAGTTGGACGTTTACATACACCTTAGCCAAATACATTTAAACTCAGTTTTTCACAATTCCTGACATTGAATCCTAGTAAAAACTCCCTGTCTTAGGTCAGTTAGGATCACCACTTTATTTTAAGAATGTGAAATGTCAGAATAATAGTAGAGAGAATTTTTATTTTATTTCTTTCATCACATTCCCAGTGGGTCAGAAGTTTACATACACTCAATTAGCATTTGGTAGCATTGCCTTTAAATTGTTTAACTTGGGTCAAACATTTCGGGTAGCCTTCCACAAGCTTTCCTGAATAAGTTGGGTGAATTTTGGCCCATTCCTCCTGACAGAACTGGTGTAACTGAGTCAGGTTTGTAGGCCTCCTTGCTTGCACACGCTTTGTCAGTTCTGCCCACAAATTTTCTATAGCATTGAGGTCAGGGCTTTGTGATGGCCACTCCAATATCTTGACTTTGTTGTCCTTAAGCCATTTTGCCACAACTTTGGAAGTATGCTTGGGGTCATTGTCCATTTGGAAGACCCATTTGCGACCAAGCTTTAACTTCCTGACTTATGTCTTGAGATTTTTCTTCAATATATCCACATACTTTTCCTTCCTCATGATGCCATCTATTTTGTGAAGTGCACCAGTCCCTCCTGCAGCAAAGCAACCCCACAACATGATGCTGCCACCCCTGTGCTTCACGGTTTGGATGGTATTCTTCGGCTTGCAAGCATCCCCCTTTTTCCTCCAAACATAACGATGGTCATTATGGCCAAACAGTTCTATTTTTGTTTCATCAGACCAGAGGACAATTCTCCAAAAAGTACGATCTTTGTCCCCATGTGCAGTTGCTAACCGTAGTCTGGCTTTTTTATGATGGTTTTGGAGCAGTGGCTTCTTCCTTGCTGAGCGGCCTTTCAGGTTATGTCAATATAGGACTCGTTTTACTGTGGATATAGATACTTGTGTACCCATTTCCTCCAGCATCTTCACAAGGTCCTTTGCTGTTGTTCTGGGATTGATTTGCACTTTTCGCACCAAAGTACGTTCATCTCTAGGAGACAGAACACGTCTCCTTCCTGAGAGGTATGACGGCTGCGTGGTCTCATGGTGTTTATTCTTAGTACTATTGTTTGTACAGATGAACGTGGTACCTTCAGGCGTTTGGAAATTGTTTTCAAGGATGAACCAGACTTGTGGAGGTCTTTCTGAGGTCTTGGCTGATTTCTTTTGATTATCCCATGATGTCGAGCAAAGAGGGTAGGCCTTGAAATACATCTACAGGTACACCTCCAATTGACTCAAATGATGACAATTGGCCTATCAGAAGCTTCTAAAGCCATGCCATTTTCTGGAATTTTCCAAGCTGTTTAAAGGCACAGTCAACTTAGTGTATGTAAACTTCTGACCTACTGGAATTGCGATATAGTGAATTCTAAGTGAAATAATCTGTCTGTAAACAATTGCTGGAAGAATTACTTGTGTCACGCACAAAGTAGATGTCCTAACTGACATGCCAAAACTATAGTTTGTTAACATCAAATCTGTGGAGTGGTTGAAAAATGAGTTTTAATGACTTCAACCTAAGTGTACGTAAACCTCTGACTTCAACTGTATATATACAGTATCTGTCAAAAGTTTTGACACACCTACTCATTCAAGGGTTTTCTTTATTTTTACTATTTGCTACATTGTAGAATAATAGTGAAGACATGTAGTAACCAAAATAAAAGTGTTAAACAAATAAAAATATATTTTATACTTGTTTAAACTAAATTAGATTTTTTACATTGGATAAAAGTAGAGACTCAGAGCTACAAAATTTTATATTTGGGGAACAATCTTCTGGTTGGTAAACTTGTTAACTCACTTTTGAGAGAATGGCATTTGAATGTTTTGGTACACCCATTCAGCATTGTTCACACCCTCTTAACCTTTAGCCCCACCCATGTCGTTTCACTCTCGGAGCATTCAGAGCGCCCACTTGACGCTCTCGCCAATTATGTGTTTACCATGAAACATGGTTAGCATGAAAACAGCCTAACCAGCTCTGCTGATAACAATTTCATTACGCTTTTTTGCCAACATTTACTGACAATGGCCATATTCAACTGGTGTTGTACACTTTAGCTTAACCTCTATGGGATCGGTCTCCGATCCGTGCTTGCTCAATATGCATAATGTGACTAGAACGACGTTGTAAACAAACACACATTTTCACGGACATGTCTTAAATGGCCAGAAAGCTTAAATTATTGTTAATCTAACTGCAATGTCCAATTTACAGTAGGCATTACAGCAGAAAGAAATACCATGCTATTGTTTGAGGATAGTGCAAAACAACAAAACACTTATCACAGCAACTGGTTTGGTACATTCACCTCTGAAGGTAAATAATGTACTTGAAATTCAGTAATCTTGCTCTGATTCGTCATCCTGAGGGTTGTGACAGAAAACATTACACACTGACCTTATTTGTTTGATATTAATAGTTAAGGATTATATACCTAACTAATGGTATGATATTTCTATGGTCTTAGTGGTGTATGTGAGACAGATGTCTCTTGTCTCTCTCTCTGTTCTGGAATTCCATAGATAGGATGTGGGGTGGTGGTAACTAAGATAGAGAGGAGTAGAACAAAGGCCTAATGGTTCTTAGACATCCTGGCATCTGGGAAATAAGGCCAGGGTCGGGGGTTAAGATAACGCCAGCTGCAGATACCGACAGGATATATCTAAAGGGTCATATTGTACCTCTTGGTTTGAACCAGCGATGACTCAGCATTTTATGGTCAGCTCTATATAAGAAACAGCATTGCCAAGACTGTTGGACTGACCAGTCTCATTATTGCAATAATTAAATCGATATTAAATAAAGATGATTGTTTGAAGAAAGGACAAAGTCTCTCTCAGTACTGAAATTTCCACTACATTTTTGGCGACGAGGAGGTGATCTGAAATGTCACCTTTTGACCGCTCCTGAAGATCTGGTTAAACTGTGCACAGGGAACAGACATTGTGATCGCCGGGTATACCACACTCATTATTGAGCAGCTGGACCCATCTATGATCTGAGAGGTAGCGGGTGCGGGTGGATACCAGATCTCGAACAGAGTACTGAGAGAGGTAAGCTTGGACAATCTATAAAAAATGTTGTAAAAAAATAAACATTTATATATAATATAGAAAAAAGCCCCTGTTGAGGGTACGCTCAGAGCGAGGTCTTCCTTAAGAGGGCCACAGCTGGGGTAACTAGCAGGACTGAGTTGAGTTTATAAGAGTGTTCTTAAGTGAGGTATCCTTGGACATGATTGTTAATTAGCCAGTTGTGGGCAACCAAGTCCAGATCCGTGGTACTGGGTTGATCACAGTAGGACTGGAGAGGATTATGTTTAGAACGAGGGACTAGAGTGCAGGTGACGCCTTGCGAGGGCATCTGGCTTGGTGTTTTAAATGTTCTGATAAAATTAGGTAAACAGGTATGCCCTGGGTTACTATTGTTAGGTGTTATGGTGAGTGTTTTGTTATTCCTGACACTTCACCTGAGGTGGAGGTTAGATAATACAAGCTAAGATTCGATTTTTGGGACTGTGTTAAAAAGTCAGATAGGAGACATGGGTTCTTTTTAGGTAGTTTTTTCACATTTGGATAGACATAAGAGAATCTATACCATAGTAATTGCATAAGGCGATATCCCAGTGTGGAGACAACACCCCGATGTGGGACCACTAATTAGGCAATATTTGGTAAATAGTATGGGTTTCCCTGTTCATATTGTAACGACCCTCGGTTTATAAGCGCGCTGGACTTCCGGCTAGAAGGTTGAGGGTTCAAAACCTGCTCCGTGCCTGTTTTGTTACAATATAGACAGGGTTTTGAAATCTAAAAACAGCGCTAACCGGTTTTCCTCATCAGTCTCATTCCCCTGTGTGTCTTTTGTTTGTGTTTCTGTGAATGTTTTTTCATTTAAGAACAAATTCTTATTTACAATGACGGCCTACTGGGGAACAGTGGGTTAACTGCCTTGTTCAGTGGCAAAACGACAGATTTTTACCTTGTCAGCTCGGTGATTCGATCCAGCAACTTTTCGGTTGCATGTGATTGGTACTATGCAGGGGACGTAAAGGATGTTTTCTCAACTGATCGTAGTTGTAAGAAACAGAAAGACAGGTTTTTGTCACGCACTGGGTTACATTGCACTGCAAATTTCTCACCATTGACAAGAAAGACATTTATATTGTGGACAGACGATGGAACCTAAAAGTGCATGAGCATTCTACCAAATTTCGGATCGAATATGTGAAAATAATCTAGTCATGGATAGAATTCTAATGCATTTCCGTGCGGACAGGAAAATTCCAATCTAATAGAGAAATTCAGGGATGCAATTGTGAATTGGCACATTTACATAAAGGCAGAATCAGAAGCTCACCAACGTAGTGATATTAGCGTCCTATAAACATAAAAACAAAACCAATAAAATCAGGATTAGTAGATGTACTTAGTGTAACTGCATTGTTTACTATTTGTGAAGTAAATTGAGTATGTAGTATGCTTCTTGGTCTTAAGTGTCACGAGAGGGTGCATAGAGAGACCAAGACCCAGCACAGGGATAGTAGTTCGTAATTTTCCTTTATTTATACTATGTATAATTAAGAATCTTATACTATGTATACAACAAAAATTCGAACTACCACACACAAAACAAACATGTGTACAAACGTCACGTTAAAAAATGACACACGATATACAAACGTAAGAAAGCACACTTACTGTCACCATGACTTGCGAACTATAATAACCCACACCCCGGTGTGGAACATACAAACCTATGTAGGATCCCTAATTAGAGACAATGCGCAGCAGCTGCCTCTAATTAGGGATCCAACACAAACCACCACCAGATACAGAAAGAATAGACCTGTCAGACTCTATGTGACCATGGTTACATAGAGAAGCAAATAGGCTTCTCTATGGCCAGAGCCTTACATTAAGATACAAATTCATTGTTTTAACTAATTATGGCAGATGTTAAGAAAATGTTGAGCAATGTTCAATCACGTCATTCTTACCTTAGCTAAATGGTTTAAATTTGAGGGTTCTGTGTTGAGACAATATGTAGTGAATTTGTTATTTGTCTTAAACAGACGAAGAAACTCATATGCCAAACATCGCCACATAGTATACTATTGGGTAGAGCAGGGTCACAAGGCATCATATGGGAAAGTAGAAGTATGTTTGTTTTGACTATAATTTTTTATTTTTTATTGTTCACCTGGTAAAGTAACGTTAGACGGAAAGTCAGTAGTAGAGATTGTAGAGGGCCTCCCAAGTGGCGCGGTGGTCTAAGACACTGCATCTCAGTGCTAGAGCCGTCACTACAGACACCCAGGTTTTAATCCAGGCTGTATCACAACCGGCTGTGATTGGGAGTCCCACAGGGTGGCGCACAATTGGAACAGCGTCATAAGGGTTTGGCCGGTGTAGACCGTCATTGTACATAAGAATTTGTTCTTAACTGACTTGCCTAGATCAATTGAGGTAAAATGAAATATAGCATACAGTGTCCAGTAATTAAAGTAGATTTTATTGAATATTAAGCTGATAAACGTTTTGAAGGTTCTAGATTGGTTTATATTTTGACTACATTAGCGCACCAGGTTAAAAATATAAGATTACCGGAAAGGGGTTCTGGGGTTGTTTACTTTAGAAGGTGTCTATTACACTTAATGGAACACTATGATCTGATGTTTTTGAGTAGGATTCTTTCCAGGACTGATGGAAGTCCACTATAGTATGTTTTTTTCGTGAGACGTAGGGGACCACGTTTCAAATAACTTTTTAATTGATGCCTGGGACAAAATATCACTGATTCCTTATGCTGAGAAATTGAATACATTTTGGGAAAAAAGTATTACATTTAAAGTGGGGTTTCCTTATCTCTCTTTGGGAATATTTCCCAATGCTATGGTTTTGGGAGAAGCAGTGAGTGGGATTGGGCCGTAAACTTTCAACTTAAATAAGGCCTGGCCATTCTCGTTTGTTTTTGCCATATGGTTCACTAATACCAATGCACAACACACTTGTTGGTGTTTTTAAAATACTATGTTTGATTTATTTTGAGTGTTCTGTTACAATTGTAATATTACTTACCTTCAGTTACTTACCTTTTGTGTTTTGCCCTCTGGTGGTGATTTTAGGTATATTTGTTGGATTATTAGAGCAGTGACCTGTCATGTGACCTGTAATCAGGAAGTTAGTCATTCTTACCTCATGCTTAGTTCTGCTACCAATCTTTATCCATGTCCTAACGTTTCATGCCTTTGGAAGCTTTGTCAGTATGTATCAGTTTCCTTTTGCATATATCTTTAAGTTAATATCATTATTTGTACAGTTTGGAATGTTTAATAATCTTTATAAAGTAAGATTACACATGCTATTTAATTGCTATGTCAGCCTATGCTAATTGTCATTGAGACTATTTCACATTACTCAGTGTAGCTGCAGCCAATTGAGAGATTTGCCTATTGTCAAAATAGATACACCTTTCTGTTTCTTATGGAAACATTGTTGTCTTTGTATTTTTCAGTTTCACACTTTCTTCATATTATTAAACCATACGAACATGGACATAGTGTTGACGGCTTGTTGATATGAAGGTGTTTATCTTGCTGTCAAAATATGCCCAGTAACGCATACGGAGGACAGTACAGTGAAATGACAGCACTCTAGCAGGCTGAACAACGCAGTTGGATTAGGCTACAGACACTGTTACAACGTCACAGTGGCAATAAAAGGCCGTACGACAACTACAGCAGTGTACAGAAAATATTATCAACACCATGGCTGAGAAGCAGACGCCTACCCCCAAGAATGAGTCTCGTTCCTCGGCTTCATCCCAGTATTCAAGCAGCTCATCAAAAGGCTCCGCAGCCGCCATAGCACGGGCCAAAGCGGAAGCTGCGAAAGCTCGCCTATCCTTTGCAGCGAAAGAAATTAGGATGAAAATAGAAAAAGCACAATTAGAAGCCTCTATGGAAACTCTACCTGCAAGAAGGTTACAGAGCCTGGCGGCACTCTTTCCAAAACGCAATCAGAGGCTTAAACTTAACATGCAGTGAAGAAATTGATCTTTTAGTGAAATGGCTTGGAAAGGAGTCTGCTGAACATGTAAAGCGGATATGAGCAGTCCATGTCAACTACCCTGAACGAGGACTGAAGATGGTTTGGGACAAACTTGAGGAATGCTACGGCTCACCAGAGGTGATAGAAAGTGCACTCTTCAAGCGAGTCAACAGTTTCCCTAAAGTTTCTAACAAGGCTGACAAAGCTGAGAGAGTTAGGAGACCTGCTTATGGAGCTTCAGTCAGCCAAAGCCGAAGGAGACCTCCCTGGTCTTGCCTTCTTCGATACTGCTCGAGGTGTCAACCCTATAGTCCAAAAATTGCCCTTTGGGTTACAAGAGAAATGGATCTCTCTAGGCTCCAAGTACAAGCAACAGAACCAAGTTCCTTTCCCTTCTTTTACGCTCTTTGTTGACTTTGTCAACCAGCAAGCCAGGATTAGGAACGACCCCAGTTTTAACCTTGTCACAGGTTCCCTGGAAGCAAAGCAGACAGAGAGAAGTCTCATGTCACAAAACAGAGGTATCTCCCACTGTATCATCCGACTCAGACAAGTTTAGTAAGAAAGCTGAGAACTCTGACAGACAGTGCCCAATACACAAGAAACCACACCCTTTAAGAATGTGTCGTGCCTTTCGCACAAAGCCTATTGATGAACGAAAGGCTTTCCTAAAGGAGAATGGCATATGCTTTAAATGTTGTTCGCTCTTTTCACATTGCTAAGAATTGCACGTTCAGAATCAAGTGCTCAGAATGTGAAAGTGAGAAGCATAACACTGCCCTCCATCCAGGACCACCTCCCTGGATCAAAGAGGAAGACACTGCTACAGATCATGGCGGGGAGGAATCGCCCCCATCTGCCTCTTCAGTGGCGATTCCACCAGTGGCGATTCCACCAACAAGTCCTGTTCTAAGATCTGCCTTGTCAAAGTATATCCAATAGGCCACCGAGATAGAGCAGTGAAGCTCTATGCTATCCTCGACGAGCAAAGCAACATCATTGAAACCTTCAGCGTCCAAGGCTCTAGCTCTCCTTACTCTCTTAAGACAAGTGCTGGAGTAATGGAGACAGCGGGAAGAAGAGCAAATGGCTACCAGGTTGAATCTATGGATGGACAAGTCAGTGTTGCACTACCAACTCTCATTGAGTGTAACGAGATTCCAAATAACAAATCTGAGATCCCAACTCCAGCCATAGCACTCCATCACGCTCATCTGAAATCTCTGGCACATCTCATCCCTGAACTTGAGCCCAAAACTCCCATCATGCTTCTTCTTGGAAGGGACATCATCAGAGTCCACAAGGTGCAAAAGCAGGTCAATGGACCCCATGACTCCCCCTACGCCCAGAAGCTTGACCTAGGATGGGTCATAGTAGGGAACGTCTGCCTGGGGAACGTTCACAAGCCTCTAACAGTGAACACCTTTTACACCAACACTCTGGAAAAAGGACACCCTAGACTCTTTGAGCCATGCCCCTACCTCTTCGCTGTGAAGGAAAGATTCCACAATGCTCAAGCACCAAATCATTCTGCAGTATTTTCCAACAAAAGTCTTGCCAGTACAAAAGAGGAAGACCAATTAGGCTGCAACGTGTTCAACCAGACTAAAGATGACAATACAGTGGCTCTTTCAATTGAGGATGGCCTTTTCCTGAAAATGATGGAGAAGGGATCAGGAAAGATGACAGTAACAGCTGGGTAGCACCGTTACCATTCAAGTTTCCAAGACGACGCCTACCAAACAACAGACCGCAAGCTCTGAAACGCCTCTCCTCCCTTAGACGCAACTTTGATAGGAAACCAGAGATGAGAGAGCACTTTGTTTCTTTTATGGAAAAAATATTAGAGAACGGTCATGCTGAAGTATCTCCGCCCCTGAAGGAAGAAGAAGAACGTTGGTACTTACCTACGTTTGGTGTCTATCACCCCAAGAAGCCTGGCCAAATCCGAGTGGTGTTTGACTCCAGTGCCCAATACGAAGGGGTATCTCAATCCTCTTGACTGGGCCAGACCTCAACAACACACTCATTGGAGTACTTACACGCTTTCGCAAGGAATCCATTGCCGTGACAGCTGACATCCAACAAATGTTTCACTGTTTCCTTGTGAGAGATGAAGACAGGAACTTTCTGAGATTCCTTTGGTTCCAAAACAACGGCCAACAGCCCATCTCCAGCAGTAGCCATTTATGGCCTCAAACGGTCAGTTCAAGAACGAGAACCGCACAATGACCTAGAAGTCAAACAGTTCGTGGAGCGTGACTTTTACGTTGATGATAGCTTGAAGTCACTTCCTACGGTCAAAGCTGCAGTTTGCCTGCTGAAGAGAACGCAACTCAAACCTCAGGTTGCACAAGATTGCTTCAAACAGCAAAGAGGTCATGGAAGCCTTCCCATGTCAGGATCACGCAAACGATCTCAAAGACCTTGATATAGGGTCAGACACCTTGCCTATGCAGCGCAGCTTGCGTCTCAACTGGGACCTCAGTACCGACACCTTCACCTTCAATGTAATTGAAGAAGACAAACCGTTCACACGCAGAGGAGTCTTATCGACAGTGAACAGTCTGTATGATCCGCTGGGATTTGTGTCCCCGGTCACTATTCAAGGCAAGTCCATACTCAGGGAACTCATTATGGTCAACAGCAACTGGGACACCCCTCTGCCTCAGGAAATGGAGGAGCCATGGGTCGCCTGGAGAGAATCTTTGAAAGAGATAAGAAACCTTCAAATCCCTAGAACCTATACAAAGATCTCACCATCAGAAGCTTCACGGAGAGAGCTCTGTGTCTTCTCCGATGCGTCCACTAAGTCAATAGCTGCAGTCGCCTATCTGAAGGTCACAGACGCTGATGGAGACAATCACATAGGCTTTGTCATGGGCAAAGCAAAACTGGCTCCACACCCAGAACATACAATACCAAGGCTAGAGCTGTGCGCAGCAGTATTGGCAGTCGAATTGGCTGAGCTCATTACCTCAGAGATAGACATGGAACTTGACGCTACAACCTTTCACACAGACAGCAAATTAGTATTAGGATACATCAACAATGAGACCCGACGTTTCTATGTGGACGTCAGCAATCGAGTCCATCGGATAAGGCGATCTACTCGTCCTGAGCAGTGGCGACATGTGCCTACCGATGAGAATCCTGCAGATCATGCTACGAGATTCATCCCTGCAGCTTTTCTCTCAGACACAACTTGGCTAACAGGTCCAGCATTTCTGTCACGCCCTTCTCTACCTCCTGAAAAGGATGTCTTTGAGCTAGTGGAACCCTCCCTAGACGCAGAGGTTCATCCTCATGTGTCCACACTGAAGACTACGGCATCAGACAAGCAGCTTGGGTCTCTATGCTTCTCAGGATTCTCCACGTGGAAATCACTGACTCGTGCGATCGCTCACCTTGTCCACATTGCTCGAATCTTCAAGAAACCTACACCTCCCAAATCATGTACTCACCAAGGCTGGCACTACTGTCAGATATCATGCACAGCCGACGGACTCTCAAGGTCAAGGGACATAATTATTCGTACAGTCCAAGAAGAAACCTATGCAAGAGAGCTTGAGTGCATCAGGAACCAGGGAAGGATTCCCAAAGACAGCTCGCTTAGAGCCTTAGACCCGTTCATTGACCAAGACGGCCTTCTTAGAGTTGGAGGTCGAATTGCAGAAGCAAAACTTGGACATGATGAAAGGAACCCTCTACTCATCCCAGGGAAGCATCATGTTGCATCTTTGCTAATCAGGCATTACCACAAACAGACTTACCACCAAGGACGACAGAGGGAGCTATTTCGTACAGCTGGCCTTTGGATAGTTGGCGGTAAAAGGGCTGTGAGCAGTGTCATTCACCAGTGTGTCACTTGTCGAAGACTTCGGGGCCCTGCACAGGCTCAGAAGATGGCCAGTCTTCCTACAGACCGTCTCTGCACCGAACCTCCCTTCACAAATGTCGCCCTAGATGTATTCGGCCCATGGACCGTCGCTTCTCGTCGGACAAGAGGAGGACTTGCCCACAGTAATTGATGGGCTGTAATATTCACATGTATGAGCGTGAGAGCCGTTCATATTGAAATCATTGAGTCCCTGGATACATCAAGTTTCATTAACGCTCTCAGGCGTTTCCATTCAATCCGAGGCCCAGCAAAGCAGATGCGCTCAGACCGAGGGACCAATTTTATCGGGGCCTGCAAGGAACTAAAGATCCCTTCAAACATTGACAGTAACGCTGTGAATAAGTACTTGTCAGAACAGGGCTGTGTCTGGACATTCAACCCGCCCCATGCCTCTCACATGGGTGGGTCTTGGGAGAGAATGATAGGCGTAGCAAGGAGGATCTTGGATTCTATGTTCCTACAGCTAAAGAACTCTGACCTTCCTCATGAAGCACTCACCACTCTCATGGCAGAAGTGGCTGCAATCATCAACGCAAGACCTCTGGTCCCAGTCTCTACCGACCCAGAGGACCCCTTTATACTCACTCCTGCCACACTTCTTAAACAGAAAGTGAGTCTCTGCTCTGCTCCAGCCGGCACCTTTGAAGTCAAAGACCTCTTCAAGCGTCGATGGCTCCAAGTTCAACACCTCGCAAACACTTTCTGGGACAGGTGGAGGAAGCAGTACCTCTCCTCACTTCAAACAAGAAAGAAATGGCAGTTGAACCAGCCCAATATCAAGCCAGGACGTATCGTACTTCTCAAAGACAGTCAAACCGAAAGGAACCGATGGCCTGTGGGACTGGTCACTCAGGTCTTCCCCAGCAAGGATGGTAAAATCCGCAAGGTTGAAATCAAAGTCTCCAAGCAAGAAGGGAGTAAGCTTTTTCTTCGTCCCATCACAGAGACTGTCCTTCTCCTTTCGCCGGAAGCTTAGATAAGCATGCCTTAAACCTTAAGTACACTAAGACCTTGTGTAATATTGTAGTGGCATTCAATTATGCCAGACGGGGAGTGTTCTGTTACAGTTGTAATATTACTTACTTTCAGTTACTTACCTTTTGTGTTTTGCCCTCTGGTGGTGTATTTGGTATATTTGTTGGATTATTAGAGCAGTGACCTGTCATGTGACCTTTCCTTTTGCATATATCTTTAAGTTAATATCATTATTTGTACAGTTTGGAATGTTTAATAATCTTTATAAAGTAAGATTACACATGCTATTTAATTGCTATGTCAGCCTATGCTAATTGTCATTTAGACTATTTTACATTACTCAGTGTAGCTGCAGCCAAAATAGATACACCTTTCTGTTTCTTATGGAGACATTGTTGTCTTTGTATTTTTCAGTTTCATGCTTTCTTCATATTATTAAACCATACGAACATGGACATCGTGTTGACGGCTTGTTGATATGAAGGCGTTTATCTTGCTGTCAAAATATGCCCAGTAACGCATACGAAGGACAGTACATTGAGTGTTCTATTTCTATTTGGATTTAGTGAGATTTCCATTTTCTTTAGTGAGGAGGTCTTAAAAAAAAGTTTTTATTTTATGAGTTTTAATTAAACGTGAATTATTTTGATAAGAAATGTATTGGAAAAACTTACTGTAAACTTGGGATATGAAATCTATGGAATGTTTGGTCTCTGGTCTCTCTCGCTGTTCTGG
This sequence comes from Thymallus thymallus, assembly GCA_023634145.1. Taxonomy (NCBI): domain Eukaryota; kingdom Metazoa; phylum Chordata; class Actinopteri; order Salmoniformes; family Salmonidae; genus Thymallus; species Thymallus thymallus. The sequence goes on along the minus strand of CM042379.1, from coordinate 15,476,193 downwards.
CATTCCTTTGATAGGATGTGGGGTGTATATACAGCGGGTGAAATAAGTATTGAACACATCACCATTTTTCTCAGTAAATATATTGAAATGAAATGTTCACCAGATGTTGGCAACAACCCAAGTAATCCATACATACAAAGAAACCAAAACAAATAAGTTCAGAAATTAAGTTATGTGTAATAATGTGAAATGACACAGGGAAAAAGTATTGAACACAAGGTTCAAAAAGGCATGGAAAGCCAAGACAACAGCTGAAAACTATCAGTAATTAAAAAGCAATCCAGCCCCGTCAGTGCAAATTAATATCAGCTGGTTCAGTCCCAACTGATGGCCTACAAAAAGGTCTCATTGCCAAGGTGTATGAAATTTCCCCCCCGGGGGATCAATAAAGTACCTATCTATCTATCTATCTATCTATCTATCTATCTATCTATCTATCTATCTATCTATCTATCTATCTATCTATCTATCTATCTATCTATCTATCTATCTATCTATCTATCTATCTATCTATCTGTCACACAAGACACATCTCATGATGGGTAAAAGCAAAGAGCTGTCTCAAGACATTCGCAACCTAATTGTTGCAAAACATAATGATGGCATTGGTTATAGGCGCATTTCTAAGCTTCTGAATGTTCCAGTGAGCCCTGTTGGGGCCATAATACGGAAGTGGAAAGACAATCATTTCACCATAAATTTGCCTCGACCAGGTGCTCCTCGTAAATTTGCCCATTCATCCTTCCTTCAATTATGTGAAGTTTGCCAGTACCATTTGCTGAAAAGCAGCCTCACACCATGATGTTCCCACCTCCAAACTTCACTGTTGGTATGGTGTTTTTAGGGCATTCTGAACGCCGTGCCTCCCGCTCGCCTAGTGCAGCATCCACTGAAATGCTCCCTGGCTCACCTCTTTGCTGCTCATCGGACCTTATGAACACTCGGCTACATAGCTGTTGCCTGCTGGACAGTTCCCTAACCCGGTACCTCATTCTGTTTATCTGTTAAGCCTCAGATTCGAACTCAGGTCTTGTGTGTGGCACAACTTTTTCTCAACATTTTCTCAGTCTATTCATCGCCATTTACCCGTTGTTGTCTTAGCTTTCTTGATTAACTGTGTTTGTGTTATGCCTCTCCCTTATTTCAATAAGGTTATTCCTTATCGTGCTATTCCACTGTAGCGCCCCCAGTCGCTAGAACTAAGAACAGATATAGCCCTTGGTTCACTCCTGCCCTTGACCAACACAAAAACATCCTGTGGCGCACTGCATTAGCATCGAATAGCCTCCGCGATTTGCAACTTTTCAGGGAAGTCAGGAACCAATATACACAGTCAGTTAGAAGAGCAAAGGCTAGCTTTTTGAAACAGAAATTTGCATCTTGTAGTACTAATTCCAAAACGTTCTGGTACACTGTAAAGTCCATGGAGAATAAGAGCACCTCCTACCAGTTGCCCACTGCACTGAGGCTAGGAAACACTGTCACCACCAATACCTTTACGATAATCTAAAATTGCAATAAGCATTTTGCTACGGCTGGCCATGCTTTCCACCTGGCTACCCCTACCCCGGCCAACAGCTCTGTACACCCCGCATTCTCCTCTGGCAGTCTCTATGGGGGTGCCACAGGGTTCACTTCTTGGGCCGACTCTATTCTCTATATATATCAATGATGTCGCTATCGCTGCTGGTGACTCTCTGATCCATCTCCACGCAGACGACACCCTTCTGTATACATCTGGCCCCTCTTTGGACACTGTGTTAACAAACCTCCAAACAAGCTTCAATGCCATACAACACTCTTTCCGTGGCCTCCCAACTGCTCTTAAATGCTAGTAAAACTAAATGCATGCTATTCAATCGAACGTTGTCCACACCCATCCACTGGACTATAAACAATACTCTCGACGGGTCTAGGTACAAATACCTAGGCAACTGGTTAGACTGTAAACTCTCCTTCCAGACTCACATTAAGCGTCTCCAATCCAAAATTAAATCTAGAATCGGCTTCCTATTTCACAACAAAGCCTACTTCACTCATGCTGCCAAAGATGCCCTCATAAAACTGACTATCCAACCGATCCTTTACTTCGGCAATGTCCTTTACAAAATAGCCTCCAACACTCTACTCAGCAAATTGGATGTAGTCTATCACATTGCCATCCGTTTTGTTACCAAAGCCCCATATACTACACACCACTGCGACCTGTATGCTCTCGTTGGCTGGCCCTCACTACATATTCGTTGCCAAAACCACTGGCTCCAGGTCATCTACAAGTCTTTACTAGGTAAATCCCAGCCTTATCTCAGCTCGCTCGTCACCATAGCAACACCCACGCGTAGTATGCGCTCCAGCAGGTATTTCACTGGTCACTGCACCTGTATACAGCCCATCTGTAAATAGCCTACCCTACTGCCTCATCCCCAAATTTATTATTTTTGCTCATTTGCACTCCAGTATCTCTATTTGCACATCATCATCTGCACAGCTATCATTCCAGTGTTAATGCTAATTTGTAATTATTTCACCACTATGGCCTATTTACTGCCCTACCTTCCTAATCTTACTACACTTGCACACACTGTACATAGCTTTTCTATTGTGTTATTGACTGTACGTTTGTTTATCCCATGTGTAACTCTGTGTTGTTGTTTTTGTCGCACTGCTTTGCTTTGTCTTGGCCAGGTCACAGTTGTAAATGAGAACTTGTTCTCAACTGGCCTACCTGGTTAAATAAAGTTGAAATAAATATAAATAAAAAGTATTAGAACCATTTTCCTATAACCATTACTGTGTATCCGGTATTATCATTTAGTTAGTAAATAAATCATTTGAACCAGTTTGTGTATATGGAAGGATCAGTTTGCGCTGGGGTTTGTGCAGATTGATGAGGCAACATTCATTAAATAAGGTGCTGTTATATGTCGGAAGATATGACAAACATTTGAGTTAAATTCGGAGAGTAGCAACTCAGTAGAATACATTTCTCTCTGTGGTGCACCATGAATCCTAATGAGCTAATTATTGCAGGATTAATTTAATCCAATAATTAGACTAGTAGGTAATTCTTCGATAAATGGCAGTCACCACTTTAATGATAATACAAAGTTACGACATAGGTAAACAATGTGTAAGATCACACACATCACGTAACGTTAGCTAACAAGCCTTCCAGTTAACGTTAGCTAGTTAAACAACAATGAACATAGTGCCAAATCATGTCGTTACTACACTGCATGAATCTGCTGGGAGCTAACCAACCAGGTTCAATTTTAGCTAGCTAACATTAGGCTCTAACTAGCAAAGCAAACAGATCTGGGATACGAATGATAACGTCATACACATAACGTTAGCAAGGGAGCCAGTCAGGTAACGTTAGATAGCTAGCTAACAGTACACTTTAGTTTGTACACAACACAACACACAACACATTTTTTAAATACCTCGTTCAACAGGATTACCAACACAGACTGACCAGCTCTACATGGCAGACCAATCCGAACTCTTCTCTTGGCATGTCCAGCCCACTCAAGGTTGCTGTCTTTTTCCGTGGCTTAACCAACAAGGCTCATAATTTAACAATTTTTTCGTATTTACAGATGGCATACAAGTTTGTTATTAAGGCACATGAAAGTTCACATGTTCCCGAAGGCAAAAATTCAAATTCAAATGGCTCTCCTGTGAAGTCGTGACTTGCGACATACGCCTATTTTCCTGAAACGGGTCACATTTGAGATTCTTCAAAGTAGAATTTAGCATTGTTCACACCCACTTAAGCCTTAGCCCCACCCATCTCTTTAAGGATTCACGTGAGGTCATGTGCTAAACAGTGAGTAGTGTAGTAAAGATTAAGACTAAAAGTGGTAGTAGCCTACAATAAGGAATAATTCCAGATAAACAGAAAGTGTCCAGATAAAAATATTTTATAAATATTAGACAACACTTACCCAGACACACTTATCTAAATTGATGGACATGTGAAAGAAATGCTATAACCCCCAGCCACATCCAGTGGAGGAAAAAGTACCAAATCGTCATCCAGGGGCACACTCCAACACTCTTTTACAAACAAAGCATTTGTGTTTAGTGAGTCTGCCAGATCAGATGCAGCAGGGATGTTCTCTTGATAAGTGTGTGAATTGGACAATTTACCTGTCAAAATGTAACGAGTACTTTTGGAATATGTATTGAGTAAAAAATACATTATTTTCGTTCGGAATGTAGTGATGTAAAAGTAAAAGTTGCCAAATATATAAATAGTAAAGTAATGTTCAGATAACCCCAACTTTTGACCACTGCCCAAATGCCTTCACATCAGTACATTAGCATACTTTATATACTGTTACATACATACTTATCTGATAGTATTCCATACATAAGTTAAGGCCATGCAGGCGACAACAACACCAGGCTCCAGAGCATCGAAGCTGTAAAACAGGGAATAACAACAACAAAAAATCAGAAGACATTGCAGCCCTGCACAACAGCAATTTACCTCCCAAGTTTAGATAAGAAGAATATCCTCATACAATCCAATGAAAATTATTTTCATCTGTAGTGCTGGTACAGCTTGATCTGTGGCAGTGGCCTGAAGTACGGAGTCAGGTGTTGTTGCCAGCCATAGCTTGCTTGGGCCAGCTCTCTTTTTGATGGGAGGCATTAGACCATTCTCCTTGTATGACTGGTGGAGGAGAGTCAGGCGTGTTCTACTGATGCTGAAAGACAAATTCCAGATACAAATATTTTAGCATTATTATACAATAGATATGAAATGGCATTCTGAGTAAACATCACTACACACAGTTCATACACGTAATGTTAGCTAGTTAGCCAGCCATCTAACTTCAGCTGGCTAGCTAACAGCAAGCTTTAACTTTGGGGTCTTTTGTTTAGACGTGTCACTTTAACGTTAGCTAGCTAATAAATTAACTATAATCCCAATCAATCCATAGGCACAGAGTAATGTTACTATAAAAAACAATTGTCATAGCTAAAGTTAACCAAATAAGTTAGGTTCAATGTTAACGTTAGCTAGCAAGCGAGCCATCGAACTCCAGCTGGCTAGTTAACAACAAGCTTTACCTTGCAATTCAAACAATTAGAAAAGTATAATATCTGAAACTGTACTTATATTCTTACCCGTATACATGGATGAAAGTCGTTTCCGTTTAAGTTTGCAGCTTGTTTGGCCCATTGTGTTCCAAAACTCAGTCAACTTCTTCTGTGACAACAACACTGTTGATTGCCGTTCTTCCCCATGACCGTCATCAGAAGACTCTACTATGTCTTCTTCAATGAAAATGTTATACCTAAATCAGGGATTTCCTCATCGTCTGATTCATTTTCAGTCAAAGAGAGTCAGTATGGCACGATCGTCCTCCATAAAATAGTCCATCACAACTTTTTCCCACTGACCTTTGTCGATAGCACCTGATAAATTCAGGGCAGCAATGTTACTGAGCGCAGTAGCAACATATTTGCAGTTCTCCACGGCTAACGTTATATCGTTCTAAAAAACTGCAGTAGAAAGGAGTATCTTGTAGATGCTACACCGCAAACCGATCTGAAACTCATCTCTCGGCATGTCCAGCCCACTTATTATCTCAGCCAATCATGGCTAGCAGGAAGGTTCCTGTCTTTTTCTATGGCTAAACCGACTAGGCTCGTAATTTAATTTAACAACTTTATTCATATTTACAGATGGCATACAAGTTTGGTATTAAGGCACATGAAATTTCATATGTTCAAGAAGGCATTTCTGCCAAAAAACGCATTTTGATGAAACAAATATTTGTTATGTTGGAACGACTCTCCTTTGAAGTCGTGACTTGCGACATACGCCTAGTTTCCTGAATTGGGTCACATATGCTGAACACTTGTTGGCTGCTTTTCCTTCACTCTGCGGTCCAACTCATCCAAAACCATCATATTTGGGTTGAGGTTGAGTGATTGTGGAGGCCAGGTTATCTGATGCAGCACTCCATCACTCTCCTTCTTGGACAAATAGCCCTTACACAGCCTGGAGGTGTGTTGAGTCATTGTCCTGTTGAAAAACAAATGACAGTCCCTTTATGCGCAAACCAGATGGGATGGCATATCGCTGGAGATTGCTGTGGTAGCCATGCTGGTTAAGTGTGCCTTGAATTCTAAACAAATCACTGACAGTGTCACCAGCAAAGCACCATCACACCTCCTTCTCCATGCTTCACGATGGGAACCACACATGCAAAGGTCATATGTTCACCTACTCTGGTTTTCACAAAGACACGGCTGTTGGAACCAAAAATCTCAAATTTGGACTAATCAGACCAAAGGACAGATTTCCACCGGTCTGATGTCCATTGCTCGTGTTTCTTGGCCCAAGCAAGTCTATTGTTCTTATTGGTGTCCTTTAGTAGTGGTTTCTTTGCAGCAATTCGACCATAAAGGCCTGATTCACACAGTCTCCTCTGAACAGTTGATGTTCTTGAATTACTTGAATTCTGTGAAACATTTATTTGGGCTGCAATCTGAGGTGCAGTTATCTCTAATGAACTTATCATCTGCAACAGAGGTGCCTCTGGGTCTTCCTTTCCTGTGGCGGTCTTCCTGAGAGCTTGTTTAATCATAGCGCTTGATGATTTTTGCGACTGGACTTGAATAAACTTTCAAAGTTCTTGACATTTTCCAGATTGACTGACCTTCATGTCTTAAAGTTATGATAGACTGTCGTTTCTATTTGCTTATTTGAGCTGTTCTTGCCATAATATGGACTTGGTATTTTACCAAATTGGGCTATCTTCTGTGTACTACTCCTACCTTGTCACAACACAACTGATTGGCTCAAAGGCATTAAGAAGGAATGAAATTCCACAAACATGACCGACTGGCTCAAATCGGTCTTATGTAGCAACATTTTAAAATGTGTTTTTTACATTGGATAAAAGTAGAGACTCAGAGCTACAAAATGGTATGTATATCATACACTACAGTTGAGGAACAATAGGAAAGCAATTTTAGTTTGAAAGTGGCCTATGAATGTTTTGGTACCACTATTGGAGAGCCCTTCTTTGTCTACACCCATTCAGTATCATTCACACCCTCTTAAGCTTTAGCCACACCCATCTCTAAAAGCGTTGATCCGAGCGTTCTGTACTAACTTGCTAGCTACTTCCAGACATCTAAGAGCAGCTCACTGAACATTACTCGCCCTAGCAGAGCTGGCTAGGCTGTTATGTTATACATAGCGTTCGGAGCGTACACTGGACGCTCTGGCCAATGAGTAGGGTTGATCCGAATGTTCTCACCTCACAACGACAGTCAAGCACCCAAGCTAATTGGCTATCGTTCGCTAGCTACTTCCAGACACATAATGAGAGAACACCCCACTCTGACCATTTTACTCACCCTGGCAGAGCTGGTTAGGCTGTTTTGTTATGTTATCCAGAGCGTTGGTGACTAACTGTGCTGCTGGCAAAACTTTTATTACGCTTTTTTGCAGACATTTACTGACACCGGCCATATTCAACGGGTGTTCAGTGTTTGTAAATGTATTCTGTGCTCTGGCACACTAAGATTAGTATTTTGTTAAGACGTGTAGCTAGCTAGATAAACAATGAATCCCAACGCATGACGTAACGTTAGTTAGTGAGCCAGCCGGCTAACGTTAGCTATCTAGCTAACAGTACACTTCAACTTGAAATGAAAAGACTATGTCAAAATTAGCTAGCTAGCTAAACAATGAACCATAATCCCAACTCATGACGTTACTACCCTGCATGAATCTGCAGTTGTTAACCAACTCTGGAAGTATGCTTGGGGTCATTGTCCATAATGAAGACCCATTTGCGACCAAGCTTTAACTTCCTGACTGATGTCTTGAGATGTTGCTTCGATATATATCGACATAATTTTCCATCCTCGTGATGCCATCTATTTTGTGAAGTGTACTAGTCCCTCCTGCAGCAAAGCACCCCCACAATATGATGCTGCCACCCCCGTGCTTCACGGTTGGGATGGTGTTCTTCAGCTTGCAAGCCTCCCCCTTTTTCCTCCAAACATAACGATGGTCATTATGGCCAAACAGTTCTATTTTTGTTTCATCACACCAGAGGACATTTCTCCAAAAAGTACGATCTTTGTCCCCATGTGCAGATGCAAACCGTAGTCTGTCTGTTTTGGAGCAGTGGCTTCTTCCTTGCTGAGCACCCTTTCAGGTTATGTCGATATAGGACTCGTTTTACTGTGGATATAGATACTTTTGTACCTGTTTCCTCCAGCATCTTCACAAGGTCCTTTGTTGTTGTTCTGGGATTGATTTCCACTTTTCGCACCAAAGTACGTTCATCTCTAGGATACAGAACGTGTCTCCTTCCTGAGCGGTATGACGACTGCGTGGTCCCATGGTGTTTATACTTGCGTACTATTGTTTGTACAGATAAACGTGGTACCTTCAGGCATTTGGAAATTGTTCCCAAGGATGAACCAGACTTGTGGAGGTCTACAATTATTTTTCTGAGGTCTTGGCTGATGTCTTTAGATTTTCTTTTGATTTTCAAATGATATCAATTAGCCTATCAGAAGTTTCTGGAATGTTCCAAGCTGTTTAAAGGCACAGTCAACTTAGTGTATGTAAACTTCTGACCCACTGGAATTGTGATATAGTGAATTATAAGTGAAATAATTTGTCTGTAAACAATCGTTGTAAGAATTACTTTTGTCTTGCACAAAGTAGATGTCCTAACCGACTTGCCAAAACTATAGTTTGTTAACTTGAAATCTGTGGAGTGGTTGAAATATTAGTTTTAATGACTTCAACCAAGTGTATGTAAACTTCCGACTAAACTTCCATCTAAAGCTAGATGTAACATCGCACCACATTCAATATTTATGGGATGAAGATGTAACAAATTACAATATTTGTGAGGAAGAAAAAGGCTACAGACTTGGGATTTATAGTAAATACGTAATTTACCTGTAAAAATGTATTACCTTTTTATATGCCATGATGTCACGCGAGGGTGCATAGGGAGACCAAGACGCAGCGCAGGGATTATAGTTCGACATCTTTATTTTATTATACTATGTATCTTCTAAATACTATGTATAACAAACGCACAAATGACGAACTACAGAACACAAACAAACACTACAGACAAACGTCAAGTTCACTAAACAAACACGAATGAACGGACGTAACAAAGGCACACTTACATTCACCGTGACTGCGACATATAACGACAACGACCCACACCAAGTGAAAGACAGACAAACATATATATGATCCCTAATTAGAGACAATGCGGTGCAGCTGCCTCTAATTAGGGATCCAACCCAAAACCCACACAGAAACAGAAAAGAAAGACACTGTCAGACTCTGACCATAGCTACATAGAGAAGCAAATAGGCTTCTCTATGGCCAGAGCCTGACACATGAACACAACCAGTCATGATGTTTTCGTCTGATTGTTGAACAAATCACTTCAAAAGGTAGGCCACCTTCGCACGTTCATCCAAAATAATTCCATCATCCAAACTAACCTTCCATCAATTCGCAAGTGGTTAAATCTATCTCACCAGAGAAAGCATCCGAGCAAGCAAAACAGCGGCACTCTGTCGTACTCATACTATATGCTGCCCATGTATCTGATGCTGTCTGGCCAAAAGCAGTATGACATTACTCCTTTTGGCCAGACAGCGTCTCTCTCTGTATTTTCTGTCTCTTGGTCTCAGATATTTATTTTAATATGCCTTTTAATGCCACTATTTTTGTCCACAAATGTATCAGCGGCCCTGGTTTATGATCGGCAATTGCTGTTGCTTATTAGAGCTGAAATGTCCGGTTTTATGGGTATCGGTGATCCACCTCCAATACCACCCTGTATTCGCCTGTGCTTACCAGGTCACGATCTCTCGCTGCTGGGGAAGAAAGCCTGCGCACCTGCCCAAGAAGTGTGGTAAACGGAGGAGGCGAGGGACCAGAGCGGGTTTCCAGGTCAAGAATCGCAGCCTGTGGAAATACTCCCTTGTTGGCAACCGGACGGACTGTCTGCTTGTGAATCGTAATTTTCAATTTTTCTACCAACTGGGCATTGCCTGGCCCTGGATCCCCGTCAATTTTATGGGTTGTAGCAATGATGTTGAGCTCTTAATGCAATCTTTTAACAATTTCTGCTCTTCTGTGTTGGACGAAGTGGCTCCTTTAAAGATAAAAACTAAGCCCATCTGTAACACCTCGCCTTGGATGACGGACGATGTGCGTTGTCTAAGGAGGAGGTGCCGTACGACTGAACGTCTGTGGAAATCCACCGGGCTTGAGGTCCACCGTCTGTATCTTAAGGAACTTATGCAGGATTTTAATAATTTAGTTGCGAAATCTAGGGCTGCTTATTTTTCAAATTGAATCCCTTACTCTAAGCGAAACCCTAAGGTTTTATTTGATACCATACATAATATTGTATCTCCTCCTGACATTGTGACAACAATATGTTCTCAAAACGATTGTGATAGACTGCTGTCTTTTTTTATTGATTGATTGATTTGCTAAACTTGACTAATAAAATGAATATGTCCTCTTGCCCACAGGATATAATACCATCTTAAATATTCTCAAAAGCACTCCCTGCCATTGGCCCTAGTATAGTAGCTATTGTCAATTCCTCACTGGCCACAGGCTGTGTCCCATCCTATTTTAAGGATGGGATGCCATTATTCAACCTATAATAAAAAAGCCTAATTTGGACCCAACAGTTTTGAAGAACTATCGGCCAATTTCAAAGTTGCCATTGTTGTCAAAAATTTTCCAGACAATTCCAGAGGATTTGGAGTTGTATGACAAATTTCAGTCAGGTTTTAGGAAGAGACACTCTACTGAGACCGCCTTGGTGAGAGTCTACAGTGGGGAGAACAAGTATTTGATACACTGCCGATTTTGCAGGTTTTCCCACTTACAAAGCATGTAGAAGTCTGTAATTTTTATCATAGGTACTCTTCAACTGTGAGTGACGGAATCTAAAACAAAAATCCAGGAAATCACATTGTATGATTTTAAAGTAATTAATTTGCATTTTATTGCATGACATAAGTATTTGATACATCAGAAAAGCAGAACTTAATATTTGGTACAGAAACCTTTGTTTGCAATTACAGAGATCATACGTTTCCTGTAGTTCTTGACCAGGTTTGCACACACTGCAGCAGGGATTTTGGCCCACTCCTCCATACAGATCCTTCAGGTTTCGGGGGTGTCGCTGGGCAATACAGACTTTCAGTTCCCTCCAAAGATTTTCTATTGGGTTCAGGTCTGGAGACTGGCTAGGCCACTCCAGGACCTTGAGATGCTTCTTACGGAGCCACTTCTTAGTTGCCTTGGCTGTGTGTTTCGGGTCGTTGTCATGCTGGAAGACCCAGCCACGACCCATCTTCAATGATCTTACTGAGGGAAGGAGGTTGTTGGCCAAGATCTCGCGATACATGGCCCCATCCATCCTCCCCTCAATACGGTGCAGTCGTCCTGTCCCCTTTCCAGAAAAGCATCCCGAAAGAATGATGTTTCCACCTCCATGCTTCACGGTTGGGATGGTGTTCTTGGGGTTGTACTCATCCTTCTTCTTCCTCCAAACACGGCGAGTGGAGTTTAGACCAAAAAGCTCTATTTTTGTCTCATCAGACCACATGACCTTCTCCCATTCCTCCTCTGGATCATCCAGATGGTCATTGGCAAACTTCAGACGGGCTTGGACACGCGCTGGCTTGAGCAGGGGGACCTTGCGTGCAGGATTTTAATCAATGACGGCGTAGTGTGTTACTAATGGTTTTCTTTGAGACTGTGGTCCCAGCTCTCTTCAGGTCATTGACCAGGTCCTGCCGTGTAGTTCTGGGCTGATCCCTCACCTTCCTCATGATCATTGATGCCCCACGAGGTGAGATCTTGCATGGTGCCCCAGGCCGAGGGAGATTGACCGTCATCTTGAACTTCTTCCATTTTCTAATAATTGCGCCAACAGTTGTTGCCTTCTCACCAAGCTGCTTGCCTATTGTCCTGTAGGCCATCCCAGCCTTGTGCAGGTCGACAATTTTATCCCTGATGTCCTTACACAGCTCTCTGGACTTGGCCATTGTGGAGAGGTTGGAGTCTGTTTGATTGAGCGTGTGGAGAGTTGTTTTTTATACAGGTAACGAGTTCAAACAGGTGCAGTTAATACAGGTAATGAGTGGAGAACAGGAGGGCTTCTTAAAGAAAAACTAACAGGTCTGTGAGAGCCGGAATTCTTACTGGTTGGTAGGTGATCAAATACTTATGTCATGCAATAAAATGCAAATTAATTATTAAAAAATCATACAATGTGATTTTCTGGATTTTTGTTTTAGATTCTGTCTCTCACAGTTGAAGTGTACCTATGATAAAAAATGACAGACCTCTACATGCTTTGTAAGTAGGAAAACCTGCAAAATCGGCAGTGTATCAAATACTTGTTCTCCCCACTGTACATATGAGATGGGTAATGCAAGATATGTAAACATTATTAAAGTGACTAGTGTTCCATTTATTAAAGTGGCCAGTGATTTCTAGTCTGTATGTATATAGGCAGCATCTTATAATGTGCTAGTGATGGCTATTTAACAGTCTGATGTCTTGAGATAGAAGCTGTTTCTCAGTCTCTCGGTCCCAGCTTTGATGCACCTGTACTGACCTCACCTTCTGGATGATAACGGGGTGAACAGGCAGTGGCTCGGTTGGTTGTTGTCCTTGATGATCTTTTTGGCCTTCCTGTGACATCGGGTGCTGTAGGTGTCTTGGAGGGCAGGTTGTTTGCCCCCGGTGGCGCTGGAGAGCCCTGCAGTTGCGGGCGGTGCAGTTGTCCTAACAGGCAGTGATACATTTCGACAGGATGCTCTCAATTGTGCATCTGTAAAGGTTTGTGAGGTTTCTAGGTGCCAGGCCACATTTCTTCAGCCTCCTGCGGTTGAAGAGGCGCTTTTGTGCCTTCTTCACCACACTGTCTGTGTGGGTGGACCATTTCAGTTGTCAGTAATGTGTACGCCGAGATTTCCACCTTCAACACTGAGTTCCCCTCGATGTGGATATGGGTGCTCCCTCTGCTGTTTCCTGAAGTCCACGATCATCTCTTTTGTTTTGTTGACGTTGATTGAGAGGTTATTTTCCTGGCACCACACTCCCAGAGCCCTCACCTCCTCCCTGTAGGCTGTCTCGTCATTGTTGGTAATCATGCCTACTACTGTTGTGTCGCCTGCAAACTTGATGATTGAGTTGGAGGCATGCTTGGCCACGCAGTCATGGGTGAACAGTAGTGGGCTTACCATGCACCCATGTGGTGCTCCAGTGTTGAGGATCAGCGAAGGAAGTGTTCAGTGTTCTTAGATCTTTATGTCAGTAGTTACTATGGTACACTGAAGTATAATTACAAATATTCCATAAGTGTCAAAGGCTTTCATTGACAATGACATTCAATTTATGCAAAGAGTCAATATTTGCAGTGTTGACCCTTCTTTTTCAAGATCTCTGCAATCCGCCCTGGTATGCTGTCAATTAACTTCTGGGCCACATCCTGACTGATGTCAGGCCATTCTTGCATAATCAATGCTTGGAGTTGTCAGAAGTTGTGAGTTTTTGTTTGTCCACCCGCCTCTTGAGGATCGACCACAAGTTCTCCTGGCCATGGACCCAAAATGTCGATGCCTTATGGCAAGGTGCTCCATCATGCTGGAAAAGGCATTGGTCGTCATCAAACTGTTCTTGGATGGTTGGGAGAAGTTCTTCTTGGAGGATGTGTTGGGACCATTCTTTATTCCTGGCTGTGTTCTTGGCTGAGAAGCAACCCCACACATGAATGGTCTGAAGATGCTTTACTGTTGGCATGACACAGGAATGATGGTAGCGCTCACCATTTTCTCCGGACAAGGTGTTTTCCGGATGGCCCAAACAATCGGAAAGGGAATTCATCAGAGAAAAGGACTCTACCCCAGTCCTCAGCAGTCCGATCCCTGTACCTTTGCAAATTGCCATCATCAACACTGAGGCAGCAAACTTTGTGGAGACCAATACTACATTCTCAAAACTTTTGGCCACGACTGTACTTGTACTGGAAGGTAAGCCTGTGGATGACAGTGTTCCTATGACATATCCACACTTTGCCATTAAGGACCGATTGTTGTACCTGGTAAGTCAAAATGGGGGGAAACCATAGAGCAGCTACTAGTGCCTAAAGAACACAACCAGACCGTACTACACCTAGCCCATACCCATATCTTCGGGGCCCACCTCGCTTATGAGAAAACAAAGGATCTAATTCTTAAAAGGTTTTACTGGCCAGGTATTGTAAAGGCTGTACAGGAGTACTGCAAGATAGCAAGAGACCCCGTTCCAGAGGATTGGGATGGACTTAGTTGGACGGCTGGTAAAATCGGCTAAGGGCTTCCAGTACATACTCGTAATTGTAGACTATGCCACAAGATATCCCAAAGCCATACCCCTGAGAAATATGACTGCTAAAGTAATTGCCAAGGAAATGTTCCTTCTCTTCAGCGGGGTCGGTATAGCGAAGGAGATCCTCACGGACCAGGGAACCCCTTTCATGTCCAACATAATGAGGGAGGTGTGCCATCTACTGAAGGTGAAACAAGTGCATACCTCAGTATACCATCCTCAAACGGACGAACTAGTGGAACGCTTCAATAAAACCCTGAAGAGCATGCTAAGGAAAGTTGTGGAGAAGGAAGGCCGGAATTGGGACCAACTATTGCCATACCTGTTGTTTGCGGTAAGAGAAGTGCCCAGCGCATCCACCGGTTTTTCTCCTTTTGACCTGTTGTATGCCCATCACCCTAGGGGACTGTTGGATTTGGCGAAGGAGGCTTGGCAGGAGCAGCCCAGCCCCCACCAGAGTCTCATTTAGCATGTTGAAGGGATGCAGGACCGAATGAAGACCGTTTGGCCGCTGGTAAGAGAACACATGCCCCAGGCCCAAGCACAGCAGTGGAGAGCATATAACCGAAAGGCTCAACCCCGGGAGTTTCAACCCGGGGATAGAGTGTTAGTACTGGTTCCCACGGCTGAGAACAAGTTCTTGGCATCTTGGCAGGGGCCGTATGAAGTACTGGACAAGGTTGGTCTGGTAAACTATTCCATCCAGCAGCCCGGCAGACGAAAACCCACGAAAACCGACCCAAATCTACCATATCAACCTGTTAAAGAAATGGCATGATAGGGAAGCTGTGTGTGGGGTTGTATCCTTAGGGCCAGAAATCAAGGATGTTGTTCCCCTGGGTTCTGAACTCCAAGGCAGACAACAGCAGGAATTACGAGAACTACTTGACCACAATGCTGACGTGTTTTCAACGCTACCAGGTAAGACCACTTTGGTGCAACATGAAATACACATACTCCCTGGTAAGGTCATACAGCAGAAGCCCTATTGCATCCTGGAGGCTCGACGCCAAGCCATTGACGATGAGATAAGCCTGATGTTGGATTTAGATGTCATTAAAGAGTCCCACAGTGCCTGGTCCAGTCCAATTGTGTTTGTCCCCAAACCCAACGTTATGGTACGCTTCTGCAATGACTTTCGGAACCTTAATGCAGTTTCTAAGTTTGATGCTTATCCCATGCCCAGGATTGATGAAATGATTGACCAACTGGGCAAGGCAAGGTTCATCTCCACGTTGGATTTAACCAAAGTTTATTGGCAGGTGCCACTTTCTCCTGCAGCTAAAGAAAAGACGGCATTTGCCACGCCTCGAGGCCTGTTCCAGTACCGGGTGCTTCCCTTCGGTTTGCATGGTTCCCCGGCAACATTTCAGAGACTAATGGACCGAGTGCATCTGAATCAGGTACAAGCAGTGTTGGATGCCCTTAGAGAGGCAGGATTAACGGCAAATCCCCAAAAATGCTAATTGAGCTGGACCGAAACTGAGTATTTGGGATATATAATTGGACGAGGAAATGTGAACCCCCCCCAAAAAATAGAAGCCATCCAACAGTGGCCCTGCCCTGCCACCAAAACCCAGGTAAAGGCTTTTCTGGGATTGATTGCTACAGTGGCTAGTCCCCTCACAGAGCTGACCAGGAAACACTACCCGAACTGAATCGGCCGAGAAGGCGTTTGTGGACCTGAAAGCAGCAATCTGTTCCCAGCCCGTCTTGGTCACCCCAGATTTTTCCAAAGAGCTGCTCGTCCAGACTGATGCCTCCGCGATGGGTTTGGGGGCCGTCCTGTCTCAGGTCATATCTGTTGAGGAACATCCGATTTTGTTTCTGAGCCGGAAATTGCTGCCAAGAGAACAGAGATATTCCACAGTAGAGAAGGAGTGTTGACTGGAGTGTTGACTGGGTAGGAAGTTTACCCTGGTAACTGACCACGCCCCGCTGACCTGGATGGCTCGAAACAAGGAAACTAACAGCAGTGGTTCTTAACACTGCAACAATTCTGCTTTTCGGTTGTTCACAGACCTGGGGCTCAAAACCAAAATGCAGATGCCCTCTCAAGAAGGGAGACCCTCTGGGGGGCTCCCGAGTGGTGCAGTGGTCTAAGGCACTGCATCGCAGTGCAAGCTGCATTACTACAGATGCGGATTCGAGCCCCGTCTGTGTCACAGCCAGCCGTGACCGGGAGACCCACAAGGCGACGCACAATTGGCCCAGCGTCGTCCGGGTTAGGGGAGGGTTTGGCCGGCCGGGTTGTCCTTGTCCCATCGCGCTCTAGCATCTCCTGTGGCGGGCCGGGGGCATGCACGTTGACTCAGTCGCCAGGTGGACGGTGGTTCCTCCGACACATTGGTGTGGCTGGCTTCCGGGTTAAGCGTTCATTGTGTCAAGAAGCAGTGCGGCTTGGTGGGTTGTGTTTTGGAGGACGCACGGCTCTCAACCTTTGCCTCTCCCGAGTCCGTACGGGAGTTGTAGCGATGGGACAAGACTGTAACTACCAATTGGATATGACAAAATTGGGAAGAAAATGGGCAAAAAAAAGAAAAAAAAAAGAAGGGAAACCCTCTGGATGGTCTGCGCCCCGACCCGGAGCTCGGAGCTGAGGGGGAAGGAGTGTGACATATGGGGCCATGTCACAGTAGAAGGACGTTATGTGGCCAGCAGGTGGAGACACAGCCCAGACCACCTAAACTCCTGTTACTCACCCCAGATCAGCTCACCTGGATTCACTAATTACAGCACACCTGTGGATCGTTAGCTACTCTACCTTGCCCTAGAAAATGAGTCTGTTTGGGCTGCCAGGGCAGAGAATGGGAGGATGACGGTGAGCAAACCCAGAGTAAGATAGTTGAAGAAGAAAGCAACGTTTTGATTTAGTTTTGTGATACTGCCGTTTGTGTACTAGAGTGGCAAACCAGTTTTATGACCAACTTTTGGAAGACCAGTTTTGTTAATAAAAGTTAGGATTTTGGAGCACTCCCGGACATCGTTCTTGAAGGTCAGGCCTCAACAAACACCCTTTTCCTGGTGATTTGTTACAGGTTCTTTACTATTCTTGGGTAGCGGAAAGACTTTAGGCCTGAGGGCACACGCGTTCTAGTAGGCTTAAATTGAAAATGTGGGAAATAGGAGTGGCAATATTGTCCGCTATTATCCTCAGTAATTTTCCATCCAGATTGTCAGACCCCGGTGGCTTGTCATTGTTGATAGACAACAATAATTTTTTCACCTCTTCCACACGGACAAAATTCATAATTTGGTCAGATATACTTGGATTTGTAGTGTCAGCGTTTGTTGCTGGCATGTCATACCTCTTGCCAATGAAAAAATAATTAAAGTAGTTGGCAATATCAGTGGGTTTTTGAGCTGAGTTTGTCTTTTTCCCCAAAACTTCATTTGAGGTGCCCCAAAGCTTTTTACTATAATTTTTTATAGTACTTTATTTTCATTTCATAGTATAGTTTATTTTCAGTTTTATTAAGTTTAGTCACATGATTTCTTAATTTGCAGTACGTTTGCCAATCAGTTGGGCTGCCAGACTTATTTGTCATACCTTTTTCCTCATCCCTCTCGACCATACAATTTTTCAATTCCTCATCAATCCAAGGGGATTCAACAGTTTTTACAGTAGGGTGCGTGCTTATTACTAACTGGAGTAATTAATTTCATAAATGTGTCAAGTGCAGCATCTGGTTGCTCCTCATTACACACCACAGACCAGCAAATATTCTTTACATCATCAACATATGAATCACTACAAAACTTACTGTATGACCTCTTATACACTATATTAGGCCCACTATAATAGGCCCAGCCTTTGGAACTTTGGTTTTCCTAGATATGGCTACTATATTGTGGTCTTTATAGGGTGGCAGGTAGCCTAGCGGTTAGAGTATTGGGCCAGTATCCAAAAGGTTCTAATACCTGAGCCGACAAGGTGAAAAACATGTTGATGTGTCCTTGAGCAAGGCACTTATCCCTAATTTGCTCCAGGGGTGCCGTACTACTATGTCTGACCCTGTAGGTAGGCTGTCATTGTAAATAATAATTTGTTCTTAACTGACTTGCCTAGTTAAATAAAGTTTAAAAAAATACATCCTATGGATTTGGATACTGCTTTGCAGCATTAGTAAAGATGTGATCAATACATGTTGATTATTTAATTCCTGTGCTGTTTGTAAATACCTTGGTATAACCTGAACCAGGTTGCAGGCACTGGTTACAGTTTCTTATTTTTTGAGTGGGCAGCTTTATGAGAGCTAGTCAATATTTAAATCATCCAGAAATTATACTTCTCTGTTGATATCACATACAATATCAAGCGAGATGTTTCTCACCATAGAGATGCTGATGATGACAGCTAATGATGTTGAATGGGCCAGTCTCTCAGGCAGCCTCACGGCCTGATGAGGGTGAGAGCTTTGAGGATCTGAACCTGAGGTAGAAGCCACTGGAGAGGGAGACAAAATTGAGGAGGAAAAGGCAGGTACCTCTGGCCCTTTTTGTACAGAGCCCTGGTGTTACCAGCCCATTCCAGCCTGTTGTCCATAGGGACTCCCAGGAACTTGTATAACCCAACCACAAAGTCATTGGTTGCGCTCCTGTACTCCTCCTCCTGCCCACCCCGATGCACCCTACAATTGCGGAGTCATCCAAGAACTTCTGTAAGTGGCATGTTTCAGAGTTAAGTCTGAGGTGTAGAGGGTGAACAGGAAGGGGGACAGGACCGTTGTGTTGCTCACTGCCCGTTCTGACACACAGCTCTGTAGTCGAACAAATTGTGGCCTACCGGTCAGGTAGTTCGTGACCCAGGAGACTAAGGGTTCTACCACTTTCATCCTCTTCATCTTCTCACCCAGTAGCAGGGGCTGAATAGTGTTGGGCACTGGAGAAGTAAAAAAACATAACCCTAACAGTGCATCCTGCGTTGTCCAGGTGAGAGTAGGCACTCTGCAGAAGTTGCGCTGATATGCGAACTGCGGGGGTCCAGTGATGTACAGTCGTGGCCAAAGGTTTTGAGAATAACATAAGTATTGGTCTCCACAAAGTTTGCTGCCTCAGTGTTGATGATGGCAATTGGCATATACTCCAGAATGACATGAAGAGTGATCAGATGAATTGCAATTAATTGCAAAGTCTCTCTTTGCCATGAAAATGAACTTAATCCCAACAAAACATTTTCACTGCATTTCAGCCCTGCCACAAAAGGACCAGCTGCCATCATGTCAGTGATTGTCTAGTTAACACAGGTGAGAGTGTTGACGAGGCTGATTGAGTCAGAATAACAGACTGGAAGCTTTAAAAGGAGGGTGGTGCATGAAATTATTGTTCTTCCTCTGTCAACCATGGTTACCTGCAAGGAAACACGTGCCGTCATCATTGCTTTGCACAAAAAGGGCTTCACAGGCAAGGATATTGCTGCTGGTAAGATTGCACCTAAATCAACCATTTATCGGATCATAAAGAACTTCAAGGAGAGAGGTTCAATTTTTGTGAAGAAGGCGTCAAGGCGCCCAAGAAAGTCCAGCAAGCGCCAGGACTGTCTCCTAAAGTTGATTCAGCTGCGAGATCGGGGCACCACCAGTGCAGAGCTTGCTCAGGAATGGCAGCAGGCAGGTGTGAGAGCATCTGCACGCACAGTGAGGCAAAGACTTTTGTAGGATGGCCTGGTGTCAAGAAGGGCAGCAAAGAAGCCACTTCTCTCCAGAAAAACATCAGGGACAGACTGATATTCTCCAAAAGGAACAGGGATTGGACTGCTGAGGACTGGGGTAGAGTCATTTTCTCTGATGAATCCCTTTTACGATTGTTTGGGCCATCCGGAAAACACCTTGTCCGGAGAAGACAAGGTGAGCGCTACCATCAGTCCTGTGTCATGCCAACAGTAAAGCATCCTGAGACCATTCATGTGTGGGGTTGCTTCTCAGCCAAGGGAGTGGGCTCACTCACAATTTTGCCTAAGAACACAGCCATGAATAAAAAATGGTACCAACACATCCTCCGAGAGCAACTTCTCCCAACCATCCAAGAACAGTTTGGCTTGGGGAACAAAACATCGACATTTTGGGTCCATGGCCAGGAAACTCCCCAGACCTTAATCCCATTGAGAACTTGTGGTCGATCCTCAAGAGGCGGGTGAACAAACAAAAACCCACAACTTCTGTCAGTCAGGATGTGTCCCAGAAGTTAATTGACAGCATGCCAGGGCGGATTGCAGAGGTCTTGAAAAAGAAGGGTCAACACTGCAAATATTGACTCTTTGCATAAACTGAATGTCATGGACAATGAAAGCCTTTGACACTTTGGAATACTTGTAATTATACTTCAGTGTACCATAGTAACTACTGACATAAAGATCTAAGAACACTGAAGCAGCAAACTTTTCGGAGACCAATACTTTTGGCCATGACTGTACACACCAGGGGTCTGAGGTCAGCGAGGACTAACCTTTCCACGGTCTTCATGGGATGTTAGCGCTACAGGTCTGAAGTCATTCAGGACAGTGGGGTGAGCCTTCTTGGGCACTGGGACGAGGCAGGATGTTTTCCACAACACAGGGACCCTTTCAAGGCTCAGGCTAAGGTTGAAGGGTCGCTGGAGTATTCCACACAGTTGGTCAGCACAGACCCTAAGCACCCTTGGGCTGATGCCATCAAGGCCCGCCGCTTTCCACTGATGTAGTCTCTCCAGCTCTCTCTTCACTCGGTTGGTGGTAAAAAGCCAGCCCAGGTGGGGGGGAAGGGGGTGTTGAGGATCAGACCAGAGGGAGCAGGGGCAGAGGTGGGGTCGCTGATTGTCTCAACAGAGGTGCTGTGAGCAGAGTGGGGGTGGGACAGCTGTGAGGGTGTGTGGCCTGGGGAGCTGGAGGGGAGGTGGACAGGGCCAGTATCGAACCTGTTAAAAAATTGGTTCAGCTCATTGGGTCTGTCCTGGGTCCCCTCCGTCTGCCCACTGTTTGACTTTTTGAAGCCAGTGATATTTCTCATAGCCTTCAACACCTCTCTCACCTGGCTTTGCTTCAGCTTGTCCTCCATCTTCTCCTTATACACTCTCTTCCCCTCAGCAATCCGCAACTTCAGCTCCCTCTGGACACATTTCAGTTTGTCCTTGTCCCCCTTCTTCTCATTCAGCAGGGCCTTCAGGTCGCTTGTGACCCAGGGTTTATTATTTGGCAAACAGCGTACATTACTGGTGGGTACAGTGTTGTCTACACAAACATTTATATAGTCCGCTATGCAGTCAGTAAGTCCATCGATGTCCTCCAGAAAGTGACGTCCTCTATGGGGATGTTCTCGTTCAGCCATGTCTCAGAAAAACACAATAGGCTCTCTTCCCGGTATTCTCTTTGTCCAAGAACCAAACCCTTAAGTTCGTCCATCTTGTTATTCAGCCATCTCACGTTGCCCATAATGAGAGATGGTATAGCCAGCTTGTACTTCCTTAGCTTTGCCTTACACTTCAATCCCGCCCTGCGTCCATGCCGTCGCCTTTTCAACTCATTCGGAATATCAAACCTTTCCCTGGAGTGCAGCAGCGCTGCGTGTGCTAAATCCAGGAGCTGGGCTCGGTTGTAGATAATTGATGAAACGCGTGTAGGTTTGGCGCTGAAAAAAATAAAAAGTGCCTCGGTGATAAAAAGGACCGTTAAAACCTTCGTAAAACAGTAGCACTCCATAAACCTGAACTATTATTGTTCAACTGTTGCAAAAAAAGCTACAAATAGAAACATACTAAAACAACAATTTACGCACGAACAATGGGAGCTGCTTAACAGAGAGCGACGCCAATCTAGGTGTAGCCAAGACCGTGGACGCATATAGAATAGTCCAATTACATGATTATGGTTTGGTAACTATATTTTGTATACATTTTTGTTCTTGTTTTTATTCATAATTTTTATAAAAATTTTCTTTGACACTTAGGAATTGATACTGCCACAAATAAGTTCCCCATATGACCACCGGTTAGTGCCACAACGCCGCTCATTTGGGGGTGAAATTAATAAAAATCATATAAAATCACATTGTATTTGTCACATGCCCCGAATACAACAGTGCAATGCTTACTTACAAGCCCTTAACCAACAATGCAGTTTTAAGAAAAATAAGTGTTAAGTAAAAAACAAAATACTTTTCCCACAAACAACTCCAATGAAAGTACAATTCCATGATTTAACTTTTATTTAACGAGGGAAAACACGTTGAGACCTAGGTCTCATTTGTAAATGTGCCCTGGGAACAATACAGAAAATAAAATTATAAATACTTTAACACACAAAATTTATAATATTATATACACAATAAACAATTTTCTTATTTACAACTGCGACCTGGCCAAGATAAAGCAAAGCAGTGCGACAAAAACAATAGAGTTACACATGGGATAAACAAACGTACAGTCAATAACACAATAGAGAATTTATGTACAGTGTGTAGTAAGAATAGGAAGGTAAGGCAATAGTGGCGAAATAATTACTTAGCATTAACACTGGAGTGATAGGCGTGCAGATGATGGTGTGCAAATAGAGATGCTGGGGTGCAAATGAGCAAAAATAACAATATGGGGATGAGGTAGTAGTGTGGGCTATTTACAGATGGGCTGTGTACAGGTGCAGTGATCGGTAAGCTGCTCTGACAGCTGATGTTTAAAGTTATTGAGGGAGCTTCAATAAAAAAATTGAATTTGCAATTCGTTCCAGTCATTGGCAGTAAAGAATGGCGGCCATAGGTGTTGGCTTTGGGGATGACCAGTGAAATATACAGTGGGGAGAACAAGTATTTGATACACTGCCGATTTTGCAGGTTTTCCTACTTACAAAGCATGTAGAGGTCTGTCATTTTTATCATAGGTACACTTCAACTGTGAGAGACGGAATCTAAAACAAAAATCCAGAAAATCACATTGTATGATTTTTAAATAATTAATTAGCATTTTATTGCATGACATAAGTATTTGATCACCTACCAACCAGTAAGAATTCTGTCTCTCACAGACCTGTTCGTTTTTCTTTAAGAAGCCCTCCTGTTCTCCACTAACTACCTGTATTAACTGCACCTGTTTGAACTCGTTACCTGTATAAAATACACCTGTCCACACACTCAATCAAACAGACTCCAACCTCTCCACAATGGCCAAGACCAGAGAGCTGTGTAAGGACATCAGGGATAAAATTGTAGACCTGCACAAGGCTGGGGTGGGCTACAGGACAATAGGCAAGCAGCTTGGTGAGAAGGCAACAACTGTTGGCGCAATTATTAGAAAATGGAAGAAGTTCAAGATGACGGTCAATCTCCCCCGGTCTGGGGCACCATGCAAGATCTCACCTCGTGGGGCATCAATGACCATGAGGAAGGTGAGGGATCAGCCCAGAACTACATGGCAGGACCTGGTCAATGACCTGAAGAGAGCTGGGACCACAGTCTCAAAGAAAACCATTAGTGACACACTACGCCGTCATGGATTAAAATCCTGCAGCGCACGCAAGGTCCCCCTGCTCAAGCCAGCGCATGTCCAGGCCCATCTGAAGTTTGCCAATGACCATCTGGATGATCCAGAGGAGGAATGGGAGAAGGTCATGTGGTCTGATGAGACAAAAATACAGCTTTTTGGTCTAAACTCCACTCGCTGTGTTTGGAGGAAGAAGAAGGATGAGTACAACCCCAAGATCAACATCCCAACCATGAAGCATGGAGGTGGAAACATCATTCTTTGGGGATGCTTTTCTGCAAAGGGGACAGGACAACTGCACCGTATTGAGGGGAGGATGGATGGGGCCATGTATCGCGAGATCTTGGCCAACAACCTCCTTCCCTCAGTAAGAGCGTTGAAGATGGGTCGTGGCTGGGTCTTCCAGCATGACAACGACCCGAAACACACAGCCAGGGCAACTAAGGAGTGGCTCCGTAAGAAGCATCTCAAGGTCCTGGAGTGGCCGAGCCAGTCTCCAGACCTGAACCCAATAGAAAATCTTTGGAGGGAGCTGAAAGTCCGTATTGCCCAGCGACAGCCCCGAAACCTGAAGGATCTGGAGAAGGTCTGTATGGAGGAGTGTGTGCAAACCTGGTCAAGAACTACAGGAAACGTATGATCTCTGTAATTGCAAACAAAGGTTTCTGTACCAAATATTAAGTTCTGCTTTTCTGATGTATCAAATACTTATGTCATGCAATAAAATGCTAATTAATTACTTAAAATCATACAATGTGATTTTCTGGATTTTTGTTTTAGATTCCGTCACTCACAGTTGAAGAGTACCTATGATAAAAATTACAGACTTCTACATGCTTTGTAAGTGGGAAAACCTGCAAAATCAGCAGTGTATCAAATACTTGTTCTCCCCACTGTACATGCTGGAGCGCATGCTATGGGTGGGTGTTGCTATGGTGACCAGCTAGCTGAGATAAGGCGGGGATTTACCTAGCAAAGTGTAAGGGACTGAAGCCAGGTCTCTGACTCCTTCTAGAGAGATGGCCACAGTCAGGTCCTGACATTCACAGGGTTTGTGTTGGGTTTTGGGTGATCCCCAATTAGAGGCAGCTGTCTTGAGTTGTTTCTAATTGGGGAGTCTATTTATGTTCACTGCATGTCCACCTGCGTGTGGATCATTGTGTGTTTGTTTTAGTACGTTGTCTGTGTGCTCGACACAGTTCACGGTGCTGTCTCTTGCATTTATTGTTTTGGTATTTTGAGTAATAATAAATATGTTTTCACGTACCTTCTGCTCCGCGCCTCGTTCCCTCACCCGAGACCGTGACAGAATGATCCACCGCCATTGGGAACACGCAGCGAGAGGAGTAGGAGGAGGAGTATCGGTGTTTCGACACTCCGGGCTTCGGTACTCCAGCCATCCTCCGTTCGGGTGTCCAGCCCGACGCCTCCAGTGCCGGCTCCACGCACCACACCACCGGTGCGCCTCCACAGCGCGGTACGGCCCGTGTCTGCTGCTCGCACCAGACCACCGGTGCGCCTCCACTGCCCGGAGCCTCCAGCTACAGCCCACAGCCCGGAGCCCCTAGCTACGTTCCACAGCCAGGAGCCTCCAGCAAAGGTCCACAGCCCGGAGCCTCCAACGACGGCCCACAGCCCGGACCCTCCAACGACGGCCCACAGCCCGGAGCCTCCAGCTACGGCCCACAGCCCGGAGCCTCCAGCTACGGCCCACAGCCCGGAGGCTCCAACTACGGCCCACAGCCCGGAGTCTCCAGCTACGGACCAGAGCCCGGAGCCTCCCGTGACGGTTCACAGCCCGGAGCCTCCCGTGACGGTTCACAGCCCGGAGCCTCCCGTGACGGTCCAGAGCCCGGAGCCTCCCATGACGGTCCAGATTCCGGAGCAGTCCGCTCCACCGGTGCCCAGACCGAGGCCGGTAGCCAGCACAGCTATGTGGAAAGAGAACTTCTCTGTGCTGGTGCCCAGGCTGGGCACAGCGTTCAGTCCTGCTGGGGAGTCGGAGCTCCTCAGCGTGCCCAGTCCGGAGCCGGTAGCCAGCCCAGCTACGTGAAGGGAGAACTTCTCTGTGCTGGTGCCCAGGCTGGGCACAGCGTTTAGATCCGCTGGGGAGTCGGAGCTCCTCAGCGTGCCGGTGCCCAGTCCGGGGCCGGTATCCAGCCCAGCTACGTGGCTGGAAACATTCTCCGTGCTGGTGCCCAGGCTGGGCACAGTGTGCAGTCCTGCTGGGGAGACGGAGCTCCTCAGCCTGCCGGTGCCCAGTCCAGGGCCGGCAGCCAGCCCAGCTACGTGGCTGGAAACATTCTCTGTGCTGGTGCCCAGACTGGGCATGGCGTTCAGCCCTGCTCCGAGGTTGGGGCTGTCCACTGGACCGTCGGTTCAACCGGGACAGGTCGTCTGCTCCACTCCAGCGCCAGAGCAGTCCGCTCTACCGGTGCTCAGTCCGGGACCTGTCGTCTGCCCCGCTACGGTGTTGGAGCAGTCCGCTCCACCGGTGCCATAGTCCGGGACCGGTCGTCTGCACCTACCCAGGGTCGGAGCAGTCCGCGTCACCGATGCCCAGTCCGGGACCGGTCGTCTGCCCTGCTCCATTTCCGGAGCAGTCCGCTCCACTGGTGCCCAGTCCGGGACTGGTCGTCAGCCCCCCTCCAGGATCGGAGTCTCCCACACCAGGGTCCAGACAGGACTTGGTGCGTCATGAGAGTACTGAGGGGTTGTCCATCGCACCAGGGTCCGGACAGGACTGGGCGTGCAACGCGGAGGCAGGGAGGGAGCTGCCTTCAATGCATGCGTCACGCCGAAGCCGGAGCCCCCACCAACAACCTCCCCAGTACTCTGCCCTTCCCCCCAGTTTTGTGTTAGGACATGGTGTTTTTTGGTTGGGGGGGAATATCGCGGTCGGGAGCCCGCGTCTTAGGTGGGGGTACTGTAAGGGCCTGACTGAGGCCAGGTCTCTGACTCCCTCTAGAGGGAGTGGGATGGCCACAGTCAGGTCCTGACATTCACAGGGTTTGTGTTGGGTTTTGGGTGATCCCCAATTAGAGGCAGCTGTCTTGAGTTGTCTCTAATTGGGGAGTCTATTTATGTTCACAGCACGTCCACCTGCGTGTGGATCATTGTGTGTTTGTTTAGTACGTTGTCTGTGTGCTCGACACAGTTCACGGTGCTGTCTCTTGCGTTTATTGTTTTGGTATTTTGAGTAATAATAAATATGTTCTCACGTACCTTTTGCTCTGCGCCTCGTTCCCTCACCCGAGGCCGTGACACAAAGACTTATAGATGACCTGGAGCCAGTGGGTTTGGCAACGAATATGTAGTGAGGGCCAGCCAACGAGAGCATACAGGTCGCAGTGGTGGGTAGTATATGGGGCTTTGGTAACAAAACTGATGGCACTGTGATAGACTACAACCAATTTGCTGAGTAGAGTGTTGCAGGCACCATTCGATTGAAGAGCATGCATTTAGTTTTACTAGCATTTAAGAGCAGTTGGAGGCCACGGAAGGAGTGTTGTATGGCATTGAAGCTCTTTTGGAGGTTCACAGTGTCCAAAGAAGGGCCAGATGTATACAGAATGGTGTCGTCTGTGTAGAGATGGAACAGAGAGTCATCAGCAGCAAGAGCGACATCATTGATATATACAGAGAATAGAGTCGGCATAAGAATTTAACACTGTGGCACCCCCATAGAGACTGCCAGAGGTCCGGACAACAGGCCCGCCAATTTGACAAGCTGAACTCTATCTGAGAAGTAGTTGGTGAACCAGGCGAGGCAGTCATTTGAGAAACCAAGGCTATTGAGTCTGCCGATAAGAATGCGGTGGTTGACAGAGTCAAAAGCCTTGGCCAGGTTGAAGAAGACGGCTATACAGTACTGTCTTTTATCGATGGTGGTTATGATATCGTTTAGGACCTTGAGCGTGACTGAGGTGCACCATGACCAGCTCAGAAACCAGATTGCATAGCGGAGAAGGTACGGTGGGAATCGAAATGGTCGGTGATCTGTTTGTTAACTTGGCTTTCGAAGACTTTAGAAAGGCAGGGCAGGATGGATATTGGTCTGTAACAGTTTGGGTCTAGAGTGTCTCCCCCTTTGAAGAGGGGGATAACCGCGGCAGCTTTCCAATCTCTAGGGATCTCAGACGATGCAAAAGAGAGATTGAACAGGCTAGTTAATACCTAGTATCAACCTAATAGGGGTTGCAATAATTGGGGGGGGGGCTTGGGTAAGTTGCTGCGGGGGGTGCAGCGCTGTTGGCCGGGGTGGGGGTAGCCAGGTGGAAAGCATGGCCAGCTGTATCAAAATGCTTATTGAAATTCTTGATTATTGTAGATTTATCGTAGATTTTTGTGAAGTGCAACTGTCCCTCCTGCAGCAAAGCACCCCCACAACATGATGCTGCCACCCTCTTGCTTCACGGTTGGGATGGTGTTCTTCGGATTGCAAGCCTCCCCTTTTTTCTCCAAACATAACGATGGTCATTATGGCCAAACAGTTCTATTTTTGTTTCATCAGACCAGAGGACATTTCTCCAAAAAGTAATATCTTTGTCCCCATGTGCAGTTGCAAACCATAGTCTGGCTTTTTTCTGGCGGTTCCTTGCTGAGTGGCCTTTCAGGTTATGTCGATTATAGGACTCGTTTAACTTCACAAGGTCCTTTGCTGTTGTTCTGGGATTGATTTACACTTTTCGCACAAAAGTATCTCTAGGAGACAGAACGCGTCTCTTTCCTAGGCAGTATGACGGCTGCGTGGTCCCATGGTGTTTATACTTATACAGCCTTGTGGAGGTCTATAATTTTGTGGAGGTCTTGGCTGATTTCTTTGGATTTTCCCATGATGTCCAGCAAAGAGGCACTGAGTTTGAAGGTAGGCTTTGAAATACATCCACAGGTACACTTTGACTCAAATTATGTCAATTAACCTTCTAAAGCCACAACATAATTTTCTGGAATTTTCTAAGCTGTTTAAAGGCACAGTCAATTTAGTGTATGTAAACTTCTGACCCACTGGAATTGTGATATAGTGAATTAGAAGTGAAATAATCTGTCTGTAAACAATTATGGAAATAATTACTTGTGTCATGCACAAAGTAGATGTCCTAACTGACTTGCCAAAACTATAGTTTGTTAACATGAAATCTGTGGAGTGGTTGAAAAATTAGTTTTAATGACTTCAGCGTAAGTGTATGAACTTCCAACTTCAATTGTATGTCTCATAGTGTCTCATATCATTCAACCTACCAGTATTGCACTAGCTTTAGCCTTAAAATGGCTTAAGACATGATTATAGACATTGTTCATGTAAAACTGTAAAAAAATATATTTCATGGTTGAAACATGCTAAATAGTGTCCCATAAGGTCTCCTATAATCTCACCTACCTTTACTGTAACAGTTTTTGCTTAAAAACTGCGTTAAACATGATTTTAGACCATGGAAAACTGTTTACAAATATAGTTTACAGTTGAAACACACTAAGGTCTCATAGTGTCCACTATAACTCTCCTATTAGTGCTGTACTACTTATTGCTTGAATATTGCAAAAATTGCATTGTGGAAACCTCCTGAAAACATGATTTTAGACCATGTCCATGGAAAACTATTTAAAAAATATAGTTTTTGAAAGGGCTACACATACACATTTTGAAAGGGCTGTTTATTCCAACAACTCTTGCTTGCATATTCCAAAAACATGATTTTAGACTATTTTCATGTAAAGATGTTTGACAAGACACATGGTGTCTGCAATTATCAATAATTACTGTGTTATACTAGTTGCATTTGTAAACTGCCTGAATAAATTATTTTAAACCATGTTCATGGACAACTATAAAAAATATATATATATAGTTCACTGTAAAAACACAACTAAGTTGCCTCAGTGTCTCTTATCATCTTTCTTACCAGTACTGCACTAGTTTTAGCTTCAACATTGCGTTAAACAGGATTTTAGACCATTTTCATGAAAAACTGTTTAAAAAGCCACAGTGTCTCCTATTATCAATCATTCCAGTGTTGTACTAGTTGCATTGTGGAAACCTCCTGAAAATAAGATTTTAGACCATGTCCATGGAAAACTGTTTCAAAATATGGTTCACTGTTGAAACACAACTAAATTGTCTCATCCTCTCTCTTACCAGTACTGCACTTGTTTTAGCTCGAATATTGCGTAGAACATGATTTTAGACCATGTTCATGGAACGCTGTTTATTGTTATTTATTTTTTATTTTTATTTAACTAGGCAAGTCAGTTTCTTATTCAAATTCTTATTTACAATGGTGGCCTACAACGCCCAAACTCGGACGACGCTATAAAAATATTTCACAGTTGAAATTCACCAAATAGTCTCATATTGTGTCTTTCATCTCTCATCCCAGTGCCATGCTTGGAAATGGCCTAAAACATGATTTTATACAAGGTTCTTGAAAAAAAACGTTTAGACAATATTAATGGAAAACTGTTTAAAAATATAGTTCATAGTTGAAAGACAAATAAATTGTCTCAAATGGTCTCTTATCATCTCTCTGTCAGGTCCTGACTAGAGAGTTCTAGTTGACTATGTTAGTTTGTGTTTGGTCCCCAATTACATGCAGCTGCACTGCATTGTCTCTAGTTCTTTGTGGGTTATTGTTTGTACGTGTTGGTTCCCTTCACTCCTTTGTTTGTTGGTTTAAGAAGCAATAAAGGAATGTCTCACTTCTACCGCTCTGCGTCTTGGGTCCTGTCTACTCCGAACCATGACAAACTCAGAGCCATCTGCACCGGTGTCCAGTCCGGGACTGGTGTTCAGTCCAGCTCCGAGGTCGGAGCCTCCCGCTGCACCGGTGCCCAGTCTGGGACCGGTGGCCAATCCAGCTCCGAGGCCAGAGTCCTCTACCCTGGTGCCCAGTCCGGAACCGGTGTCCAGTCCAGCTCCGAGGTCGGAGCTTCCCTCTGCGCCGGTGCCCAGTCCGGGACTGGTGGTAGACCATGTTCATGGAACACTGTTTATACATATATTTTACATTTGAAACTCATCAAAGTCTCAAATTGTGTCTTTCATCGTAATGTCCTAAAACATGATTTGTAACAAGTTTCATGAAAAGAAATATCAAATGTTACTCAATATGGTAAATATCTCATTGTGTCTAAATCGTCTCATTATGACTCCCATAATCTCGTATTCCAGTGCTGTAAAAGTTTTTGCCTCAAAATGGAATAAAACATGATTTTAGACAAGATTCATGAACAGAAAAATCTAAAGTTGTCTAACTGTGTCTAAATCGTCTCATTGTAACTCCTATAATCTCCTCTACCAATGCTGTACACGTTTCTGCCTTAAAATGGCATAAAATATGATTTTAGACATTGTAGATGCAAAACTGTTTAAATATATATGTCACAGTTGAAACACAACGAAAATATGTCTCATAGTGTCTCCTATCATCTCTCCTACCAGTACTGTACTAGTTTATGCTTAACATCTCCGTTAAACATGATAGGCCATGTTTATGGTAAACTTTTAAAAAAGCCACATGGTATCTTTTATTAGCGGTCAATCCTTTGTTATACTACTTGCATTTGGAAACCTCCTGAAAACATATTTTTATATTACATTCATGGAAAACGATTTAAAATGTTGTTCAGTGTAAAAACAGAACCTAATTATCTAAAATTGTCTTTAATCATCTGTAATACTAGTACTGCACTTGTTTTGTCTTGAATATTAAGTAAACCCTGATTTTAGACAATGTTGATGGAAAACGGTTTAAAGAGCCACAGTGTCTCCTATTATCAATCATTCCAGTGTTGTACTACTTGCATTGTGGAAACCCTATGAAAACATGATTTTAGACCATGGTCATGGAAACTGTAAATAATTACATTTCACAATTGAAACTCAACAAATAGTCTCAAATTGTGTGTAGCCAGGTGGTAGGGTCCCACATTGTATTATTTGGTTTAGTCCACTAGGTGGCAATATTTAAATTCGCGCAAGGAATTAGGGAAAATACTTGCATCGGTGAGGAAGACAGGCGTAGTAGACGAGAGATCGTTCATTAATCATCATGTGATTTTCTGTTGGCTGTATGTCGATTGCACCACGAGGCTGTTAGCTTGGCTAGGAATATGAAGCTGTGGATTTGTAAGCGTGTCTGAAGTCCACTACCGTTCTTGTTGTACAGCATTTAATTCACATTTTATATAAACAAATGTATTATCACCTGAACAAGCTTCAACAGAATAAATGACCCCAAAATTAGTTTATGTCCTGTAGTGGTACTTTACACCAGGCTACATGTGTCTTTCATCTCTCATCACAGTGCCATGCATGGAAATGGCCTAAAACATGATTTAAACAAGGTTCATGAACATAAAAATCCAAAGTTGTTTAATATGTTCAATTTTCTCATTGTATCTAAATCGTCTCATTATGACTCCTATCATCTCTCCTAGCAGTACTGTACTAGTTTATGCTTAACATCTCCATTAACCTTGAAGCCTGGTTAGACGATAAAACAAACTGCTAGCTGCTAGCCCCCGGGCATAACCACCGGTCCCTCATGGCTTCACACACCCCTGGATGTACCACCTGCCATTAGCTGAGCCAGATAGTTGCCGAACTGGAGGGGAGAGTGTCTGTTTTGAGCCAAATAAAGGAGGGTGAAGAATTTCTGGACTCCATGACGGCACAAACCACATCGAGAGTTGAAGTCATCACCTGCCCCTGGATCGGTACCTCCACTTCAGGGAAGTCTGTGACGGAGAAACCCCATTCTGCACCATTGGATGAGCCATGGCCCAGGCTAGGAGCTAAATCAAAAGGCCTGGTCTGTTCCACCCCTTGGGAGGCCTGAATTTCTGTCCGAGGAAAAAAGCACTCCAGGAAATGGTATCCATCAAATGCTCGGGAGGTGCTTCAATTGGAGAACAGATTCTGCGTGCTGGGAGACCTGGAAGTGCACGCCCCTAAATCTGTGCAGGGCCGCTCCTCCGCGATATCTCCACTGCTGTCGTCTCACTCCCAAGTGGCAGTACGTAACCACACTCATCTTCTCTCCATGCCCACCACTAGGCCATCAGGCACAGCTGCTAGCACCACTCAACCTAGGAGGCAGATGACCCGGGAGAGGCCCCGCCATTTTCCCCAAAACCCCATCTGTAGTTCTTCGGTTCTCGTAGTGGGTTCATCCATGGTCCGAAATATGTATATCCAGAATGCTGAGACCATTTGTTACCCGGGAGCCAGGATTACCGACATGAATTCCGTTCTACCGCTACTCATTAGCGAACACTCCGCTGCTTCAACCGTCATTGGGTCTAATGACATTAAGCTACAGCAATCTGAGAAAATTAGAGTGGATTTTAAAACACTGATCAATACGCTACTGGAATCGGGAAAGTCGTGTGCCATCTCAGACCCATTTCCTTCCCCCCGCTACACGGATATGGATAACTTTGCGGCCTTCACGGACCGACCAGAACTATAAACAACCTGTCAAGTTCTGACTGTGGCTAGGTCTGGCTCCCTCTAGCGGGGGAGTTGGAGAGCCGTGGTTAGAGCTTGACAGTTCACTGGGTGTTGGTGGTGTAGGTTAATTTATATTCCCAATTAGAGACAGCTGTCTCGTGTTGTCTCTAATTGGGGATTCTATTTAAGTTCCTTTGTTTGTCACCTGGGTGTGGATTCTTGTGTGTGTTATACATTGGGTTTGTGTCTCACACCAGGTCACTGTTGTTTTTGGTTGAAGTGTTACACAACAAAAATAAAAGGAATGTCGCTCCACCAACGCTCTGCTTATCGTCCTATAATTACACATTGTGACACAACCTTTGTTGTCTAGCAATTCCTAGATTATTGTCCAATCATCGTATTGCGAGTAGGCCTACTACTCGCATACAGAGAGGTATTGTTAGTTGTAATCTTGTCCCCATAAAATTAAGCCCGCCAATAGCTTATCGCTCTTCCAGCGATGCTATAAGGCAAACTCTGGCTGCTCCATCTGATATGAACTCCCTCAAAAATGGCATTGGAATAATTCATTTGAATGCTAGAAGCCTGATCCAAAAGCTGGACTTGAAATTCTGGTCATACAATCAAATGTTGATGTAATGGTTGTATCTGAAATGTGGTTGTGTGTTTCTGTGCCTGACTCAGATGTTCAGCTGCTATGGTACAATATTTTTTAGAGCTGATAGAGTTGGTAGAGGTGGTGGAATTGCGATTTATGTAAAAAGTTGCTTAAATGTCTCTGTGTCCATATCTAACTCTGTCCCAAAGCAATATGATTGCCTGGTTTTAAATGTGGTACTTGGAAATAACGCCGAGTTGCCTGCTACTGCTGCTGCTGCTCGTCGTCGTCGTAGTAGAGGATTGACAAAGTCTCTGCGCGGTAGTATCAAGGGGGATTTGTTGTTGGTGTCCGAGTTGCCTGCTGCTGCTGCGCGTCGTCGTAGTAGTAGAGGAGTAGCAGCATTGGTACGGCGAGGCACGGGAGGCTCCTCATCGTCGACAACACCAACAAAGGACTCTGCGTCGTCGTCGCCAGACACCCGCGTTGAACGTTTGGGCCTCAGCAGCAGCAGGGAAAGGCTATTTCGCTGAGGCTCATCGATGTCTGAGGCGCCCGGCGGGGCAGGCGGCTTGAAGTCCATCATCATCATCACCATCATCGAGGAGGAGCATGGAGAAGGCGCTGGCACACAGAGCCTCGATCCTGTCGAGCAGTTGTGCGTACCGCCCGACAAAGACATCCCCTAGGGCCTCGTACCTGTCCAAAGGCATGCGGATGAAACGGGTGAAGCTCATCTGGTGGTCGTCAACAAAGAAGCCGGCACACTGGGGCATTCCCATGACACTGAGGCACTTGACAAGCAGCGGATCGAGCTGACGACTACTCTGTTCCCTGGGGCACTGCCTCTTTCGCCTCTCTAGCAGCCGCCGCAGTTGCTGCTGCTGCTGCTGAAGGACGTTAGACAGAGAATACATGTTGTTGGTGTTGTTGTATTATTGTGTGATAGATATACACAGGTCCAGTCCAGGGAGTCTGCAGTGTATTTTTATATAATAGTATTATTATCTTTCTTTTCTTTGGTTTTGTTTAGTTTTGTTTAGTTTTCTTTGCAACAAAAAAAAAGGTTCTCCTCCTATTTTTACTGAGAATAATTTTACTTTGACTGTGAACACTGGGCACCACCCCTGTATCCCTTTAGTCAAGCATAATATTGCCTTCCCGTTGTCCTCCCGGCTGTGGTGGTGGTGGTGTTTGTGGAGCTGCCAACCCCGCCGGGGCCCTGTCCTCTGAGGGTCAAAACGACCCAGGTCAGGCAGGCAGGCAGGCAATGTGTTAGCTAGCTAGAGAGAGTGGTGGCGGCCAACCCCGCCGGGGCCCTGTCCTCTGAGGGTCAAAACGACCCAGGTCAGGGTCAAAACGACCCAGGGCAGGCAGGCAGGCAGGCAATGTGTTAGCTAGATAGAGCGAGTGGCCTGTGGCTGTGGAGCGCCACCAACCCCAGCCGGGGCAACAAAACAATGTGTTTTACAGCAGCCAGAAGCTGCGAACGGACGGAGCAACGATAACCCTCAGTACGTTGTCCTCGGGTCAAAACGACCCTGCCGCCGCCGCCGCTAACTGACTAACTAACTAAGTAACGAAGTAAGAGCCAGAGGCTTTTTCTTTAGCACGTCTTAGACCAGCAGCAGCAGCAGCAGCAGCACCACCGAGGCCAGCGTTATTATAGCAAAAGTGAGTGAAAGCGTCCCCTCCTTAGGGGTACGGCCAGGCCATCATGTAAGCCCCTAGGGGAAAAAAAACAACAAGATACTACTAATAAAATACTGCAGCAGCAGCCGCAGAGGCCTGAGGCGGCGGCAGGACACCGCAACATCAAGACACGTCCCGACGTGGTGAGAGGTCTTTGGGGGGGCTCCCCAAGCCTAGGTTAGGTGCCTACTAAGCCATGAGTGTTCCTCGTCGTTTCACCGCCAAACAGGTCATAGAACAGATATTTTCCCAAGAAGATTTTGACTGCGAAGAGGAGGAAGCTGAGGAGGCGTCAGAAGGAGAAGATTGTGAGGAATACAACCCGGCAGACGCGGCTGCCACTCCTCTACAACCCCGGGCCCGACGTGACGGTGGACGAGCAACTGGTCCCCTACAGAGGTCGCTGTCCTTTCCGTCAGTACATTCCCAGCAAGCCGGCCAAATACGGCATCAAGTCCTGGGTGGCACAACGTCACCTGCGACAATTTCTTCACCTCCTACGAACTCGCGCGCCAGCTCCTGCTGAGAAGGAACGTCACCCTGGTCGGCACCGTCAGAAAGAACAAGCCCGAGCTACCGCCCGTGCTGCTCGTCGCCTCGAAGGACAGCGAGAAGAGGCGCCTCTTCTCCTCCAAGTTCGCCTTCACGCCCACCACAGCTCTAGTGTCATACGTCCCAAAGAAGAACAAGAACGTGTTACTCCTCAGCACTCTGCACTCCGCCCGGGCTCACGTTAGCCAGCGCCACGACAAGAAGCCCGCCATCATCCTAGACTACAACAGCAACAAAGGAGGGGTCGACAACCTAGATAAGGTCATTGGAACCTACAGCTGCAGGAGGATGACCGCCCGCTGGCCCCTGGTCGTCTTCCACAACATCCTCGACGTTTCCTCCTACAACGCCTTTGTCATATGGAGAGAGATCAACCCCAATTGGATGCCCGGTAAGCGCAACAAGAGGAGGGTGTTCCTCGAGCAGCTGGGGAAGGCGCTCGTCACTCCCTTTATCCAAAGAAGGGCCCGTCTCCCTCGCACAGAAGCCTCCGCGGCACTCGTCAAAGCCCTTCAACAAAGCACGTCTCTTCGTCCACCCCCCCAGGAGCCGTCCGCCCGCGCAGCAGCAGCCCCAGCCACAGCCACCGCTCATCTGCAAGCAAGTAAGAGGAAGAGGTGTCAGGTCTGCCCGACAAAGAAGGACTGTAAAACACACACTGTGTGCTCCAGGTGTAACAAATACATCTGAAAAGGCTGTTCACACGCCTACTGTCCCTCCTGTTCCAATTCCGCCTTTAGCCAGAGCGGGACACTTCGACCCGGAGGGCACGGCGTGTACACTGACAGCCACAGCCGGAGCCAGAATAGCGGGACACTTCGACCCGGAGGGCACGGCGTGTACACTGACAGCCACAGCCAGAGCCAGAATAGCGGGACACTTCGACCCGGAGGCCACGGCGTGTGCACAGAATACCAGGACAACGGGAGGGTTAAACACTTTTTTTTAAAACAAGGTCTAATATCATGTTTAACGGAGCTGTTAAGCATGAACAAGTACAGTACTGGTAGGAGAGATGAAAGGAGACACTGAGACACTTTATACCATTTTTCAACTGTGAAATATATTTTTAAAAAGCTTTTCAAAACCTTTACAGCACTGGAATATGAGATTATGGGAGTCATAATGAGACGATTTAGACACAATGAGATATTTACCATATTAAGCAACATTTGATATTGATTTTAATTTAACTTGTTACAAATCATGTTTTAGGACATTTTACATGAATAGCACTAGGATGAGAGATGAAAGACACAATTTGAGACTATTTGATGAGCTTCAATTTTGAAATGTAATTATAAACAGTGTTACATGACTATGTTCTAAAATCATGGTTTACTCAATTTCAAAGCTAAAACAAGTGCAGTACTGGTAAGGCAATGAACTTTATTTTTCAACAGTTTTTCATGGACATGGTCTAAAACCATATTTTCAGGTAGTTTCGAAATGCAAGTAGAACAACAAATAAATGACCTCTAATAAAATACACCATGAGGCTTTTTAAACAGTTTTCCGAAAACATAGTCTAATATCATGTTTAACGGAGCTGTTAAGCATGAACAATTACAGTACTAGTAGGAGAGATGAAAGGAGACACTGAGACACTTCAAACCCTTTTTCAACTGTGAAATATATTTTTAAACTTTTCATTAATTATGCATAAAATCATGTTTTATTCCATTTTGAGGCAAAAACTTTAACAGCAATGGAATTCGAGATTATGGGAGTCATAATGAGACGATTTAGACACATTGAGAAATTTACCATATTAAGCAACATTTGATATTTCTGTTCATGAACCTTGGTACAAATCATGTTCTAGGACATTTACAAGAATGGCACTAGGATGAGAGATGAAAGACACAATTTGAGACTATTTGATGAGCTTTAATTGTGAAATGTAATTATAAACAGTGTTACATTACTATGTTCTAAAATCATGGTTAACTCAATGTCAAAGCTAAAACAAGTGCAGTATTGGTAAGACAGAGGTTGAGACAATTTGAAACAGTTTAGTTGTCTTTCAAAAGTGAACTGAATATTTCAACAGTTTTTCATTGACATGGTCTAAAACCATATTTTCAGGTGGTTTCCAAATGTAAGTAGAACCACAAATAAATGACCTCTAATAAAATACACCACTAGGCTTTTTAAACAGTTTTCCGAAAACATGGTCTAATATCATGTTTAACGGAGCTGTTAATCATCAACAAGTACAGTACTGGTAGGAGAGATGAAAGGAGACACTGAGACACTTCAAACCCTTTTTCAACTGTGAAATATATTTTTTAACAACTTTTCATTAACTATGCATAAAATCATGTTTTATTCCATTTTGAGGCAAAAACTTTAACAGCACGAGATTATCGGAGTCATAATGAGACGATTTAGACACAATGAGATATTTACCATATTGAGTTACATTTGATATTGATTTCCATGAAACTAGTTACAAATCATGTTCTAGGACATTTACATGAATGGCACTAGGATGAGAGATGAAAGACACAATTTGAGACAATTTGATCAGTTTCAAATGTGAAATGTAATTATAAACAGTGTTACATGACTATGTTCTAAAATCATGGTTAACTCAATGTCAAAGCTAAAACAAGTTCAGAACTGGTAAGACAGAGGTCGAGACAATTTGAAACAGTTTAGTTGTCTTTCAAAAGTGAACTGAATTTTTCAACAGTTTTTCATTGACATGGTCTAAAACCATATTTTCAGGTAGTTTCCAAATGTAAGTAGAACCACAAATAAATTACCTCTAATACAATACACCATGAGGCTTTTTAAACAGTTTTCCGAAAACATAGTCTAATATCATGTTTAACGGAGCTGTTAAGCATGAACAAGTACAGTACTGGTAGGAGAGATGAAAGGAGACACTGAGACACTTCAAACCCTTTTTCAACTGTGAAATATTTTTTAACAGCTTTTCATTAACTATGTGTTATGGATACAGGTATCCTGTGTGTGTATTTGTTTTCTTTCCTTCTGCCCTAGTCACAGGTGTCACTCATCAGCAGTCATCAATCACCAATCATTCCCAATCAGAAGACACACCCGCTCCTTTTCCCTTACCCAATCACATCCCCTTTCCCTTGGTTTAAAAACCCCACAGTTGTCTCTCTCCACACTTCTCTATCTGTAAGGATTTGCTGAACAGCAGTTGCTGTTAGTTTGTTTGTGCGCTCTATCTCTCTTTTGTTTTTGCGCCTAGTTCTCACATTAGCTGTTGTCATATGAGTATGGATTGCTGTATTGTGTTGTTGGTGGTAAAAGGGGATAACCAGACAAGTCGCCCATGGGCATACATTACCCGTAGGAAACCCTTTGTCTAAATACATTAGTTAGAACTGGGCGGACCACCCACTGTATTTAATTGGTTAGTTAGCTAGCTGTTCGTGACGCAGGTAGACTAGCTTAGGGGTTTTTGAATATTTATTATTTCTTTCCTTGGGTCCAGCTCACCCCATTACCGTGTGTTTGGAATAAACCAATAGTGTTTGACAGTAGATTTTGGTTGTCTGTGTTTTATTTATATTCTCACTGTTACTTTTTCACTGGCATGAGATATGTTACGGGTCTCATTTCCATCCCCCTAGACTACAGGGCAAAAGGGATTCGTAACACTATGCATAAAATTTTTTTTTTCCATTTTGAGGCAACTTTTACAGCAATGGAATACGAGATTATTGGAGTCATAATGAGACGATTTAGACACAATGAGATATTTACCATATTGAATAACATTTCATATTGATTTCCATGAAACTTGTTACAAATCATGTTTTAGGACATTTACATGAATTGCACTAGGATGAGAGATGAAAGACACAATTTGAGACTATTTGATGAGCTTCAAGTGTGAAATGTAATTATAAACAGTGTTACATGACTATGTTCTAATATCATGGTTAACTCAATGTCAAAGCTAAAACAAGTTCAGTATTGGTAAGACAGAGGTTGAGACAATTTGAAACAGTTTAGTTGTCTTTCAAAAGTGAACTGAATTTTTCAACAGTTTTTCACTGACATGGTCTAAAACCACATTTTCAGGTAGATTCCAAATGTAAGTAGAACCACAAATAAATGACCTCTAATAAAATACACCATGAGGCTTTTTAAACAGTTTTCCGAAAACATGGTCTAATATCATGTTTAACGGAGCTGTTAAGCATGAACAAGTACAGAACTGGTAGGAGAGATGAAAGGAGACACTGACACTTCAAACCCTTTTTCAACTGTGAAATATATTTTTAAACAGCTTTTCATTAACTATGCATAAAATCATGTTTTATTCCATTTTGAGGCAAAAACGTTTACAGCACGAGATTAAAGGAGTCATAATGAGACGATTTAGACACATTGAGAAATTTACCATATTGAATAACATTTCATATTGATTTCCATGAAACTTGTTACAAATCATGTTTTAGGACATTTACATGAATTGCACTAGGATGAGAGATGAAAGACACAATTTGAGACTATTTGATGAGCTTCAAGTGTGAAATGTAATTATAAACAGTATTACATGACTATGTTCTAAAATCATGGTTAACTCAATATCAAAGCTAAAACAAGTACAGTATTGGTAAGACAGAGGTTGAGACAATTTGAAACAGTTTAGTTGTCTTTCAAAAGTGGACTGACTTTTCAACAGTTTTTCATTGACATGGTCTAAAAACATATTTTCAGGTGGTTTCCAAATGTAAGTAGAACCACAAATAAATGACCTCTAATAAAATACACCATGAGGCTTTTTAAACAGTTTTCCGAAAACATGGTGTCACATTGCATAATAATGGGACGAAGAGCGGAGCGTTCTGGTAGAGACATTCCTTTAATTATAGTGAATTCTCTTACTATGAACTAATAAAGAGCAAAACAATAATTAAAAGGAGAGTAAAGCAAAATGACTTACGTGCTGCAACACTACAGTCATAACACGAAACAATGATCCACAACGCAGGTGGATTGTGGAGCGTTTGTATAGCATCCCCAATTAGAGACAACTCTGGACAGCTGTCTCCAATTGGGGATCACCAACAACCCACTCCTGATGTGATGACCCAACTGTGGCACTTCCACTCCCTCCTGTAGGATTCTGGGGCCTGGCCTCAGTCAGATCATCACAGTACCCCCCCCCCCAAGGCGCGGGCTCCTGACCGTGATACCTCCCCCCAACCAAGAACCACAAAGTCCAAAATACAAAAAAAAGAAAGAGGGGGGACTTGCGGATTACTGGGGAGATTGTTGTTGGTGGGGGCTCCGGCTCCGGCCTCAGGTGTGGCGTATGCATTGCCGGCAGCTTCCTCCTTGCCTCCCCTTTGTACGCCCAGTCCTGTCTGGACCCCGGCGCGATGGACCCCCCCTCCGTACTCCCGCTATGCACCAAGTCCTGTCTGGACCCCGGTGTGGGAACACCCGACCCTGGAGGGAGGCTGAAGTCCGGTGGAGCGGACT
This sequence comes from Thymallus thymallus, assembly GCA_023634145.1. Lineage (NCBI taxonomy): Eukaryota > Metazoa > Chordata > Actinopteri > Salmoniformes > Salmonidae > Thymallus > Thymallus thymallus. Next base: position 15,434,550 of record CM042379.1, on the reverse strand, counting down.
GCTCTACTATGGGAGTAGAGCGGACGACCGGCCCCGGACTGGGCACCGGTGGAGTTTCAGGGCGGCTGACCTTCGCTGGAGGCTCCGGGCGGCTGACCCTCGCTGGAGGCTCCGGGCTGCGGGCCGTCTCTGGAGGCTCCGGGCTGCGGGCCGTCTCTGGAGGCTCCGGGCTGCGGGCCGTCTCTGGAGGCTCCGGGCTGCGGGCCGTCTCTGGAGGCTCCGGGCTGCGGACCCTCTCTGGAGGCTCCGGGCTGCGGGCCGTCTCTGGAGGCTCCGGGCTGCGGGCCGTCTCTGGAGGCTCCGGGCTGCGGGCCGTCTCTGGAGGCTCCGGGCTGCGGGCCGTCTCTGGAGGCTCCGGGCTGCGGGCCGTCTCTGGAGGCTCCGGGCTGCGGGCAGTCTCTGGAGGCTCCGGGCTGCGGGCCGTCTCTGGAGGCTCCGGGCTGCGGGCCGTCTCTGGAGGCTCCGGGCTGCGGGCCGTCTCTGGAGGCTCCGGGCTGCGGGCCGTCTCTGGAGGCTCCGGGCTGCGGGCCGTCTCTGGAGGCTCCGGGCTGCGGGCCGTCTCTGGAGGCTCCGGGCTGCGGGCCGTCTCTGGAGGCTCCGGGCTGCGGGCCGTCTCTGGAGGCTCCGGGCTGCGGGCCGTCTCTGGAGGCTCCGGGCTGCGGGCCGTCTCTGGAGGCTCCGGGCTGCGGGCCGTCTCTGGAGGCTCCGGGCTGCGGACCGTCTCTGGAGGCTCCGGGCTGCGGACCGTCTCTGGAGGCTCCGGGCTGCGGACCGTCTCTGGAGGCTCCGGGCTGCGGACCGTCTCTGGAGGCTCCGGGCTGCGGACCTTCGCTGGAGGCTCCGGGCTGCGGACCTTCGCTGGAGGCTCCGGGCTGCGGACCTTCGCTGGAGGCTCCGGGCTGCGGACCTTCGCTGGAGGCTCCGGGCTGCGGACCTTCGCTGGAGGCTCCGGGATGCGGACCTTCGCTGGAGGCTCCGGGATGCGGACCTTCGCTGGAGGCTCCGGGATGCTGACCTTCGCTGGAGGCTCAGAGTTGCTGACCTTCGCTGGAGGCTCAGAGTTGCTGACCTTCGCTGGAGGCTCAGAGTTGCTGACCTTCGCTGGAGGCTCAGAGTTGCTGTCCTTCGCTGGAGGCTCAGAGTTGCTGTCCTTCGCTGGAGGCTCAGAGTTGCTGACCTTCGCTGGAGGCTCAGAGTTGCTGACCTTCGCTGGAGGCTCAGAGTTGCTGACCTTCGCTGGAGGCTCAGGGCTGCTGACCTTGGCTGGAGGCTCAGAGTTGCTGACCTTGGCTGGAGGCTCAGGGCTGCTGACCTTGGCTGGAGGCTCAGGGCTGCTGACCTTGGCTGGAGGCTCAGGGCTGCTGACCTTGGCTGGAGGCTCAGAAGCCCGCTCCCGCATATTCATCAGCCTGCTAACTAGAGCGTATCGGCGCCCGAAGTCCTCCTCCTCCTCTATCTCTATAATGAGCGGATCAGTCGGCTTTTCAAAAGGAAGCGCAACCCAGGCTCTCCACCACTTCGTCTGTTCCTCCTTCGGGTATTCATAAAACCCCTCGGGTTTCTCGCGATCTTGGATCGTTGGCAGACGAAGTGGTGGGCGATCCTCTTCCTCCAGCCTCTCCGTGCCTTGGCTGCGCACCGATGGTGTGGTGCGCGAAGTCGGCATGGACCGTGCCATGCTGTGAGTGAACGCCGATGGTGTGGTACACGGAGCAGGCACGGACCGTACCTGACTCTGCGCCGACGCTGGAGTTACCGGGTTGGGAACTGGCGTTGGAGGGCTGCGACTGCCCCGATCTTTCTCTCTCCATCGCCAATCCCCTTCCTGTGAGGTCTCCATCGGGAGCAAAGGCACAGTGAGGGAGTGAGGGAACAAAGGCACATAGTCGTCGTCTTCCTCCGACTCCTCTCCGTACCTCTGCTCCCATGGCTGTGGGGGCTCCTCCTGGATCCCCCACAAGTGCAGTGGCCGGGGCTCTTCACCATCGATCCCCGACCACCCCCATAGCCCCCCCCCAAAATCCGTTAGGGGGGTTTTCTGGGCTCCAGGCTGGTCCTTCGCCTTTCTAGCCCGTCGTCCCTTTCCTTTACGACGGCGCCTCTGCTCCGGACACCAGCTCTCTCCCGTCGAACGCTCATGGGAGAATTCCTCCTCGGGAGTTCTCCCCTTTCCGAGGAGGATATTTCCCACAGTTGTTATCCGCTGTGTCCCGTGGGGGTGGATCATTCTGTCACATTGCATAATAATGGGACGAAGAGCGGAGCGTTCTGGTAGAGACATTCCTTTAATTATAGTGAATTCTCTTACTATGAAATAATAAAGAGCAAAACAATAATTAAAAGGAGAGTAAAGCAAAATGACTTACGTGCTGCAACACTACAGTCATAACACGAAACAATGATCCACAACGCAGGTGGATTGTGGAGCGTTTGTATAGCATCCCCAATTAGAGACAACTCTGGACAGCTGTCTCCAATTGGGGATCACCAACAACCCACTCCTGATGTGATGACCCAACTGTGGCACTTCCACTCCCTCCTGTAGGATTCTGGGGCCTGGCCTCAGTCAGATCATCACACATGGTCTAATATCATGTTTAACGGAGCAGTTAAGCATGAACAAGTACAGAACTGGTAGGAGAGATGAAAGGAGACACTGAGACACTTCAAACCCTTTTTCAACTGTGAAATATATTTTTAAACAGCTTTTCATTAACTATGCATAAAATCATGTTTTATTCCATTTTGAGGCAAAAACTTTTACAGCACGAGATTAAAGGAGTCATAATGAGACGATTTAGACACATTGAGAAATGTACCATATTGAATAACATTTCATATTGATTTCCATGAAACTTGTTACAAATCATGTTTTAGGACATTTACATGAATGGCACTAGGATGAGAGATGAAAGACACAATTTGAGACTATTTGATGAGCTTCAAGTGTGAAATGTAATTGTAAACAGTGTTACATGACTATGTTCTAAAATCATGGTTAACTCAATGTCAAAGCTAAAACAAGTGCAGTATTGGTAAGACAGAGGTTGAGACCATTTGAAACAGTTTAGTTGTCTTTCAAAAGTGAACTGAATTTTAAAACAGTTTTTCACTGACATGGTCTAAAACCATATTTTCAGGTAGATTCCAAATGTAAGTAGAACCACAAATAAATGACCTCTAATAAAATACACCATGAGGCTTTTTAAACAGTTTTCCGAAAACATGGTCTAATATCATGTTTAAAGGAGCTGTTAAGCATGAACAAGTACAGTACTGGTAGGATAGATGAAAGGAGACACTGAGACACTTCAAACCCTTTTTCAACTGTGAAATATATTTTTAAACAGCTTTTCATTAACTATGCATAAAATCATGTTTTATTCCATTTTGAGGCAAACACTTTTACAGCACTGGAATACGAGATTATGGGAGTCATAATGAGATGATTTAGACACAATGAGATATTTACCATATTAAGCAACATTTGATATTTCTGTTCATGATCCTTGGTACAAATCATGTTTTAGGACATTTACATGAATTGCACTAGGATGAGAGATGAAAGACACAATTTGAGACTATTTGATGAGCTTCAAGTGTGAAATGTAATTATAAACAGTGTTACATGACTATGTTCTAAAATCATGGTTAACTCAATGTCAAAGCTAAAACAAGTGCAGTATTGGTAAGACAGAGGTTGAGACAATTTGAAACAGTTTAGTTGTCTTTCAAAAGTGGACTTACTTTTCAACAGTTTTTCATTGACATGGTCTAAAAACATATTTTCAGTTGATTCCAAATGTAAGTAGAACCACAAATAAATGACCTCTAATAAAATACACCATGAGGCTTTTTAAACAGTTTTCCGAAAACATGGTCTAATATCATGTTTAACGGAGATGTTAAGAATGAACAAGTACAGTACTTGTAGGAGAGATGAAAGGAGACACTGAGACACTTCAAACCCTTTTTCAACTGTGAAATATATATTTAAACAGCTTTTCATTAACTATGCATAAAATCATGTTTTATTCCATTTTGAGGCAAAAACTTTTACAGCACGAGATTAAAGGAGTCATAATGAAACGATTTAGACACATTGAGAAATTTACCATATTGAATAACATTTGATATTGATTTCCATGAAACTTGTTACAAATCATGTTTTAGGACATTTACATGAATTGCACTAGGATGAGAGATGAAAGACACAATTTAAGACTATTTGATGAGCTTCAAGTGTGAAATGTAATTAAAAACAGTGTTACATGACTATGTTCTAAAATCATGGTTAACTCAATGTCAAAGCTAAAACAAGTGCAGTATTGGTAAGACAGAGGTTGAGACAATTGGGAACAGTTTAGTTGTCTTTCAAAAGAGGACTGACTTTTCAACTGTTTTTCATTGACATGGTCTAAAAACACATTTTCAGGTGGTTTCCAAATGTAAGTAGAACCACAAATAAATTACCTCTAATAAAATACACCATGAGGCTTTTTAAACAGTTTTCCGAAAACATGGTCTAATATCATGTTTAACGGAACTGTTAAGCATGAACAAATACTGTACTGGTAGGAGAGATGAAAGGAGACACTGTGACACTATATACCATTTTTCAACTGTGAAATATATTTTTAAACAGCTTTTCATTAACTATGCATAAAATCATGTTTTATTCCATTTTGAGGCAAAAACTTTTACAGCACTGGAATACGAGATTATGGGAGTCATAATGAGACGATTTAGTCACAATGAGATATTTACCATATTAAGCAACATTTGATATTTCTGTTCATGATCCTTGGTACAAATCATGTTTTAGGACATTTACATGAATGGTTTATTCCATTTTGAGGCAAAAACTTTTACAGCACGAAATTAAAGGAGTCATAATGAGACGATTTAGACACATTGAGATATTTACCATATTGAATAACATTTCATATTGATTTCCATGAAACTTGTTACAAATCATGTTTTAGGACATTTACATGAATTGCACTAGGATGAGAGATGAAAAACACAATTTGAGACTATTTGATGAGCTTCAAGTGTGAAATGTAATTATAAACAGTGTTTCATGACTATGTTCTAAAATCATGGTTAACTCAATGTCAAAGCTAAAACAAGTGCAGTATTGGTAAGACAGAGGTTGAGACAATTTGAAAGAGTTTAGTTGTCTTTCAAAACTGAACTGAATTTTTCAACAGTTTTTCATTGACATAGTCTAAAACCATATTTTCAGGTAGTTTCCAAATGTAAGTAGAATCACAAATAAATTACCTCTAATAAAATACACCATGAGGCTTTTTAAATAGTTTTCCGAAAACATTGTCTAATATCATGTTTAATGGAGCTGTTAAGCATGAACAAGTACAGTACTGGTAGGAGAGCTGAAAGGAGACACTGAGACACTTTATACCAATTTGCAACTGTGAAATTATATTTTTAAACAGCTTTTCATTAACTATGCATAAAATCATGTTTTATTCCATTTTGAGGCAAAAACTTTTACAGCACGAGATTAAAGGAGTCATAATGAGACGATTTAGACACATTGAGAAATTTACCATATTGAATAACATTTCATATTGATTTCCATGAAACTTGTTACAAATCATGTTTTAGGACATTTGCATGAATTGCACTAGGATGAGAGATGAAAAACACAATTTGAGACTATTTGATGAGCTTCAAGTGTGAAATGTAATTGTAAACAGTGTTACATGACTATGTTCTAAAATCATGGTTAACTCAATGTCAAAGCTAAAACAAGTGCAGTATTGGTAAGACAGAGGTTGAGACCATTTGAAACAGTTTAGTTGTCTTTCAAAAGTGAACTGAATTTTTCAACAGTTTTTCACTGACATGGTCTAAAACCATATTTTCAGGTAGATTCCAAATGTAAGTAGAACCACAAATAAATGACCTCTAATAAAATACACCATGCGGCTTTTTAAACAGTTTTCCGAAAACATGGTCTAATATCATGTTTAACGGAGCTGTTAAGAATGAACAAGTACAGTACTGGTAGGAGAGATGAAAGGAGACACTGAGACACTTCAAACCCTTTTTCAACTGTGAAATATATATTTAAACAGCTTTTCATTAACTATGCATAAAATCATGTTTTATTCCATTTTGAGGCAAAAACTTTTACAGCACGAGATTATTGTAGTCATAATGAGACGATTTAGACACAATGAGATATTTACCATATTGAGTTACATTTGATATTGATTTCCATGAAACTTGTTACAAATCATGTTTTAGGACATTTACATGAATGGCACTAGGATGAGAGATGAAAGACACAATTTGAGACTATTTGATGAGCTTCAAGTGTGAAATGTAATTATATACAGTGTTTCATGACTATGTTCTAAAATCATGGTTAACTCAATGTCAAAGCTAAAACAAGTGCAGTATTGGTAAGACAGAGGTTGAGACAATTTGAAACAGTTTAGTTGTCTTTCAAAAGTGAACTGAATTTTTCAACAGTTTTTCATTGACATAGTCTAAAACCATATTTTCAGGTAGTTTCCAAATGTAAGTAGAATCACAAATAAATGACCTCTAATAAAATACACCATGAGGCTTTTTAAACAGTTTTCCGAAAACATGGTCTAATATCATGTTTAATGGAGCTGTTAAGCATGAACAAGTACAGTACTGGTAGGAGAGCTGAAAGGAGACACTGAGACACTTTATACCAATTTGCAACTGTGAAATATATATTTAAACAGCTTTTCATTAACTATGCATAAAATCATGTTTATTTCCATTTTGAGGCAAAAACTTTTACAGCACTGGAATACGAGATTATGGGAGTCATAATGAGACGATTTAGACACAATGAGATATTTACCATATTAAGCAACATTTGATATTTCTGTTCATGATCCTTGGTACAAATCATGTTTTACATGAATGGCACTAGGATGAGAGGTGAAAGACACAATTTGAGACTATTTGATGAGCTTCATGGTTAACTCAATGTCAAAGCTAAAACAAGTGCAGTATTGGTAAGACAGAGGTTCAAGCCATTTAAAACTGTTTAGTTGTCTTTCAAAAGTGAACTGAATTTTTCAACAGGTTTTCACTGACATGGTCTAAAACCATATTTTCAGGTAGATTCCAAATGTAAATAGAACCACAAATAAATGACCTCTAATAAAATACACCATGCAGCTTTTTAAACCGTTTTCCGAAAACATGGTCTAATATCATGTTTAACGGAGCTGTTAAGAATGAACAAGTACAGTACTGGTAGGAGAGATGAAAGGAGACACTGAGACACTTCAAACCCTTTTTCAACTGTGAAATATATATTTAAACAGCTTTTCATTAACTATGCATAAAATCATGTTTTATTCCATTTTGAGGCAAAAACTTTTACAGCACTGGAATACGAGATTATGGGAGTCATAATGAGACGATTTAGACACAATGAGATATTTACCATATTAAGCAACATTTGATATTTCTGTTCATGATCCTTGGTACAAATCATGTTTTAGGACATTTACATGAATGGCCTAGGATGAGAGGTGAAAGACACAATTTGAGACTATTTGATGAGCTTCATGGTTAACTCAATGTCAAAGCTAAAACAAGTGCAGTATTGGTAAGACAGAGGTTCAAGCCATTTAAAACAGTTTAGTTGTCTTTCAAAAGTGAACTGAATTTTTCAACAGTTTTTCACTGACATGGTCTAAAACCATATTTTCAGGTAGATTCCAAATGTAAATAGAACCACAAATAAATGACCTCTAATAAAATACACCATGCAGCTTTTTAAACAGTTTTCCGAAAACATGGTCTAATATCATGTTTAACGGAGCTGTTAAGAATGAACAAGTACAGTACTGGTAGGAGAGATGAAAGGAGACACTGAGACACTTCAAACCCTTTTTCAACTGTGAAATATATATTTAAACAGCTTTTCATTAACTATAAATAAAATCATGTTTTATTCCATTTTGAGGCAAAAACTTTTACAGCAATGGAATACGAGATTATTGGAGTCATAATGAGACGATTTAGACACAATGAGATATTTACCATATTGAGTTACATTTGATATTGATTTCCATGAAACTTGTTACAAATCATGTTTTAGGACATTTACATGAATGGCACTAGGATGAGAGATGAAAGACACAATTTCAGACTATTTGATGCGCTTCAATTGTGAAATGTACTTATAAACAGTGTTACATGACTATGATCTAAAATCATGGTTAACTCAATGTCAAAGCTAAAATAAGTGCAGTATTGGTAAGACAGAGGTTGAGACAATTTGAAACAGGTTAGTTGTCTTTCAAAAGTGAACTGAATTTTTCAACAGTTTTTCATTGACATGGTCTAAAACCATATTTTCAGGTAGTTTCCAAATGTAAGTAGAATCACAAATAAATGACCTCTAATAAAATACACCATGAGGCTTTTTAAACAGTTTCCGATAACATGGTCTAATATCATGTTTAATGGAGCTGTTAAGCATGAACAAGTACAGTACTGGTATGAGAGCTGAAAGGAGACTGAGACACTTTATACCAATTTGCAACTGTGAAATATATTTTTAAACAGCTTTTCATTAACTATGCATAAAATCATGTTTTATTCCATTTTGAGGCAAAAACTTTTACAGCACTGGAATACGAGATTATGGGAGTCCTAATGAGACGATTTAGACACAATGAGATATTTACCATATTAAGCAACATTTGATATTTCTGTTCATGATCCTTGGTACAAATCATGTTTTAGGACATTTACATGAATGGCCTAGGATGAGAGGTGAAAGACACAATTTGAGACTATTTGATGAGCTTCATGGTTAACTCAATGTCAAAGCTAAAACAAGTGCAGTATTGGTAAGACAGAGGTTGAGACAATTTCAAACAGTTTAGTTGTCTTTCAAAAGTGAACTGAATTTTTCAACAGTTTTTCATTGACATGGTATAAAACCATATTTTCAGTTAGTTTCCAAATGTAAGTAGAATCACAAATAAATGACCTCTAATAAAATACACCATGAGGCTTTTTAAACAGTTTTCCGAAAACATGGTCTAAAATCATGTTTAACGGAGCTGTTAAGCATGAACAAGTACAGTACTGGTAGGAGAGTTGAAAGGAGACACTGAGACACTTTATACCAATTTGCAACTGTGAAATATATTTTTAAACAGCTTTTCATTAACTATGCATAAAATCATGTTTTATTCCATTTTGAGGCAAAAACTTTTACAGCACTGGAATACGAGATTATGGGAGTCATAATGAGACGATTTAGACACAATGAGATATTTACCATATTAAGCAACATTTGATATTTCTGTTCATGATCCTTGGTACAAATCATGTTTTAGGACATTTACATGAATTGCACTAGGATGAGAGATGAAAAACACAATTTGAGACTATTTGATGAGCTTCAAGTGTGAAATGTAATTATAAACAGTGTTACATGACTATGATCTAAAATCATGGTTAATTCAATGTCAAAGCTAAAACAAGTGCTGTATTGGTAAGAAAGAGGTTGAGACAATTTGAAACAGGTTAGTTGTCTTTCAAAAGTGAACTGAATTTTTCAACAGTTTTTCATTGACATGGTCTAAAACCATATTTTCAGGTAGTTTCCAAATGTAAGTAGAACCACAAATAAATGACCTCTAATAAAATACACCATGCGGCTTTTTAAACAGTTTTCCGAAAACATGGTCTAATATCATGTTTAACGGAACTGTTAAGCATGAACAAGTACAGTACTGGTAGGAGAGTTGAAAGGAGACACTGAGACACTTTATACCAATTTGCAACTGTGAAATATATTTTTAAACAGCTTTTCATTAACTATGCATAAAATCATGTTTTATTCCATTTTGAGGCAAAAACTTTTACAGCACTGGAATACGAGATTATGGGAGTCATAATGAGACAATTTAGACACAATGAGATATTTACCATATTGAGTTACATTTGATATTGATTTCCATGAAACTTGTTACAAATCATGTTTTAGGACATTTACATGAATTGCACTAGGATGAGAGATGAAAAACACAATTTGAGACTATTTGATGAGCTTCAAGTGTGAAATGTAATTATAAACAGTGTTACATGACTATGATCTAAAATCATGGTTAATTCAATGTCAAAGCTAAAACAAGTGCAGTATTGGTAAGACAGAGGTTCAAGCCATTTGAAACAGTTTAGTTGTATTTCAAAAGTGAACTGAATTTTTCAACAGTTTTTCACTGACATGGTCAAAAACCATATTTTCAGGTAGATTCCAAATGTAAGTAGAACCACAAATAAATGACCTCTAATAAAATACACATGCGGCTTTTTAAACAGTTTTCCGAAAACATGGTTTAATATCATGTTTAACGGAACTGTTAAGCATGAACAAGTACAGTACTCTCTAGGAGAGTTGAAAGGAGACACTGAGACACTTTATACCAATTTGCAACTGTGAAATATATTTTTAAACAGATTTTCATTAACTATGCATAAAATCATGTTTTATTCCATTTTGAGGCAAAAACTTTTACAGCACTGGAATACGAGATTATGGGAGTCATAATGAGACGATTTAGACACAATGAGATATTTACCATATTGAGTTACATTTGATATTGATTTCCATGAAACTTGTTACAAATGATGTTTTAGGACATTTACATGAATTGCACTAGGATGAGAGATGAAAAACACAATTTGAGACTATTTGATGAGCTTCAAGTGTGAAATGTAATTATAAACAGTGTTACATGACTATGATCTAAAATCATGGTTAATTCAATGTCAAAGCTAAAACAAGTGCAGTATTGGTAAGACAGAGGTTCAAGCCATTTGAAACAGTTTAGTTGTATTTCAAAAGTGAACTGAATTTTTCAACAGTTTTTCACTGACATGGTCAAAAACCAAATTTTCAGGTAGATTCCAAATGTAAGTAGAATCACAAATAAATGACCTCTAATAAAATACACCATGCGGCTTTTTAAACAGTTTTCCGAAAACATGGTTTAATATCATGTTTAACGGAACTGTTAAGCATGAACAAGTACAGTACTGGTAGGAGAGTTGAAAGGAGACACTGAGACACTTTATACCAATTTGCAACTGTGAAATATATTTTTAAACAGATTTTCATTAACTATGCATAAAATCATGTTTTATTCCATTTTGAGGCAAAAACTTTTACAGCACTGGAATACGAGATTATGGGAGTCATAATGAGACGATTTAGACACAATGAGATATTTACCATATTGAGTTACATTTGATATTGATTTCCATGAAACTTGTTACAAATCATGTTTTAGGACATTTACATGAATGGCACTAGGATGAGAGATGAAAGACACAATTTGAGACTATTTGATGCGCTTCAATTGTGAAATATAATTATAAACAGTGTTACATGACTATGATCTAAAATCATGGTTAACTCAATGTCAAAGCTAAAACAAGTGCAGGATTGGTAAGACAGAGGTTGAGACATTTTGAAACAGTTTAGTTGTCTTTCAAAAGTGAACTGAATTTTTCAACAGTTTTTCATTGACATAGTATAAAACCATATTTTCAGGTAGTTTCCAAATGTAAGTAGAATCACAAATAAATGACCTCTAATAAAATACACCATTAGGCTTTTTAAACAGTTTTCCGAAAACATGGTCTAATATCATGTTTAATGGAGCTGTTAAGCATGAACAAGTACAGTACTGGTATGAGAGCTGAAAGGAGACAGACACTTTATACCAATTTGCAACTGTGAAATATATTTTTAAACAGCTTTTCATTAACTATGCATAAAATCATGTTTTATTCCATTTTGAGGCAAAACCTTTTACAGCAATGGAATACGAGATTATTGGAGTCATAATGAGACGATTTAGACACAATGAGATATTTACCATATTGAGTTACATTTGATATTTATTTCCATGAAACTTGTTACAAATCATGTTTTAGGACATTTACATGAATTGCACTAGGATGAGAGATGAAAAACACAATTTGAGACTATTTGATGAGCTTCAAGTGTGAAATGTAATTATAAACAGTGTTACATGACTATGGTCTAAAATCATGGTTAATTCAATGTCAAAGCTAAAACAAGTGCTGTATTGGTAAGACAGAGGTTGAGACAATTTGAAACAGGTTAGTTGTCTTTCAAAAGTGAACTGAATTTTTCAACAGTTTTTCATTGACATGGTCTAAAACCATATTTTCAGGTAGTTTCCAAATGTAAGAAGAATCACAAATAAATGACCTCTAATAAAATACACCATGAGGCTTTTTAAACAGTTTCCGAAAACATGGTCTAATATCATGTTTAATGGAGCTGTTAAGCATGAACAAGTACAGTACTGGTATGAGAGCTGAAAGGAGACTGAGACACTTTATACTAATTTGCAACTATGAAATATATTTTTAAACAGCTTTTCATTAACTATACATAAAATCATGTTTTATTCCATTTTGAGGCAAAAACTTTTACAGCACTGGAATACGAGATTATGGGAGTCATAATGAGACGATTTAGACACAATTAGATATTTACCATATTAAGCAACATTTGATATTTCTGTTCATGATCCTTGGTACAAATCATGTTTTAGGACATTTACATGAATGGCCTAGGATGAGAGGTGAAAGACACTATTTGATGAGCTTCATGGTTAACTCAATGTCAAAGCTAAAACAAGTGCAGTATTGGTAAGACAGAGGTTGAGACCATTTGAAACAGTTTAGTTGTCTTTCAAAAGTGAACTGAATTTTTCAACAGTTTTTCACTGACATGGTCTAAAACCATATTTTCAGGTAGATTCCAAATGTAAGTAGAACCACAAATAAATGACCTCTAATAAAATACACCATGCGGCTTTTTAAACAGTTTTCCTAAAACATGGTCTAATATCATGTTTAATGGAGCTGTTAAGCATGAACAAGTACAGTACTGATAGGAGAGCTAAAAGGAGACACTGAGACACTTTATACCAATTTGCAACTGTGAAATATATTTTTAAACAGCTTTTCATTAACTATGCATAAAATCATGTTTTATTCCATTTTGAGGCAAAAACTTTTACAGCACTGGAATACGAGATTATGGGAGTCATAATGAGACGATTTAGACACAATGAGATATTTACCATATTAAGCAACATTTGATATTTCTGTTCATGATCCTTGGTACAAATCATGTTTTAGGACATTTACATGAATTGCACTAGGATGAGAGATGAAAAACACAATTTGAGACTATTTGGTGAGCTTCAAGTGTGAAATGTAATTATAAACAGTGTTACATGACTATGATCTAAAATCATGGTTAATTCAATGTCAAAGCTAAAACAAGTGCTGTATTTGTAAGAAAGAGGTTGAGACAATTTGAAACAGGTTAGTTGTCTTTCAAAAGTGAACTGAATTTTTCAACAGTTTTTCATTGACATGGTCTAAAACCATATTTTCAGGTAGTTTCCAAATGTAAGTAGAATCACAAATAAATGACCTCTAATAAAATACACCATGAGGCTTTTTAAACAGTTTTCCGAAAACATGGTCTAATATCATGTTTAATGGAGCTGTTAAGCATGAACAAGTACAGTACTGGTAGGAGAGCTGAAAGGAGACACTGAGACACTTTATACCAATTTGCAACTGTGAAATATATTTTTAAACAGCTTTTCATTAACTATAAATAAAATCATGTTTTATTCCATTTTGAGGCAAAAACTTTTACAGCACTGGAATACGAGATTATGGGAGTCATAATGAGACGATTTAGACACAATGAGATATTTACCATATTGAGTTACATTTGATATTGATTTCCATGAAACTTGTTACAAATCATGTTTTAGGACATTTACATGAATTGCACTAGGATGAGAGATGAAAAACACAATTTGAGACTATTTGATGAGCTTCAAGTGTGAAATGTAATTATAAACAGTGTTACATGACTATGATCTAAAAGCATGGTTAATTCAATGTCAAAGCTAAAACAAGTGCAGTATTGGTAAGACAGAGGTTCAAGCCATTTGAAACAGTTTAGTTGTATTTCAAAAGTGAACTGAATTTTTCAACAGTTTTTCACTGACATGGTCTAAAACCATATTTTCAGGTAGATTCCAAATGTAAGTAGAACCACAAATAAATGACCTCTAATAAAATACACCATGCGGCTTTTTAAACAGTTTTCCGAAAACATCGTCTAATATCATGTTTAACGGAGCTGTTAAGAATGAACAAGGACAGTACTGGTAGGAGAGATGAAAGGAGACACTGAGACACTTCAAACCCTTTTTCAACTGTGAAATATATATTTAAACAGCTTTTCATTAACTATAAATAAAATCATGTTTTATTCCATTTTGAGGCAAAAACTTTTACAGCAATGGAATACGAGATTATTGGAGTCATAATGAGACGATTTAGACACAATGAGATATTTACCATATTGAGTTACATTTGATATTGATTTCCATGAAACTTGTTACAAATCATGTTTTAGGACATTTACATGAATGGCACTAGGATGAGAGATGAAAGACACAATTTGAGACTATTTGATGCGCTTCAATTGTGAAATGTAATTATAAACAGTGTTACATGACTATGATCTAAAATCATGGTTAACTCAATGTCAAAGCTAAAACAAGTGCAGTATTGGTAAGACAGAGGTTGAGACAATTTGAAACAGTTTAGTTGTCTTTCAAAAGTGAACTGAATTTTTCAACAGTTTTTCATTGACATGGTATAAAACCATATTTTCAGGTAGTTTCCAAATGTAAGTAGAATCACAAATAAATGACCTCTAATAAAATACACCATGAGGCTTTTTAAACAGTTTTCCGAAAACATGGTCTAATATCATGTTTAATGGAGCTGTTAAGCATGAACAAGTACAGTACTGGTAGGAGAGCTGAAAGGAGACACTGAGACACTTTATACCAATTTGCAACTGTGAAATATATTTTTAAACAGCTTTTCATTAACTATAAATAAAATCATGTTTTATTCCATTTTGAGGCAAAAACTTTTACAGCACTGGAATACGAGATTATGGGAGTCATAATGAGACGATTTAGACACAATGAGATATTTACCATATTAAGCAACATTTGATATTTCTGTTCATGATCCTTGGTACAAATCATGTTTTAGGACATTTACATGAATGGCCTAGGATGAGAGGTGAAAGACACATTTTGAGACTATTTGATGAGCTTCATGGTTAACTCAATGTCAAAGCTAAAACAAGTGCAGTATTGGTAAGACAGAGGTTCAAGCCATTTGAAACAGTATAGTTGTCTTTCAAAAGTGAACTGAATTTTTCAACAGTTTTTCACTGACATGGTCTAAAACCATATTTTCAGGTAGATTCCAAATGTAAGTAGAACCACAAATAAATGACCTCTAATAAAATACACCATGCGGCTTTTTAAACAGTTTTCCGAAAACATGGTCTAATATCATGTTTAACGGAACTGTTAAGCATGAACAAGTACAGTACTGGTAGGAGAGTTGAAAGGAGACACTGAGACACTTTATACCAATTTGCAACTGTGAAATATATTTTTAAACAGCTTTTCATTAACTATGCATAAAATCATGTTTTATTCCATTTTGAGGCAAAAACTTTTACAGCACTGGAATACGAGATTATGGGAGTCATAATGAGACAATTTAGACACAATGAGATATTTACCATATTGAGTTACATTTGATATTGATTTCCATGAAACTTGTTGCAAATCATGTTTTAGGACATTTACATGAATTGCACTAGGATGAGAGATGAAAAACACAATTTGAGACTATTTGATGAGCTTCAAGTGTGAAATGTAATTATAAACAGTGTTACATGACTATGATCTAAAATCATGGTTAATTCAATGTCAAAGCTAAAACAAGTGCAGTATTGGTAAGACAGAGGTTCAAGCCATTTGAAACAGTTTAGTTGTATTTCAAAAGTGAACTGAATTTTTCAACAGTTTTTCACTGACATGGTCAAAAACCATATTTTCAGGTAGATTCCAAATGTAAGTAGAACCACAAATAAATGACCTCTAATAAAATACACCATGCGGCTTTTTAAACAGTTTTCCGAAAACATGGTTTAATATCATGTTTAACGGAACTGTTAAGCATGAACAAGTACAGTACTGGTAGGAGAGTTGAAAGGAGACACTGAGACACTTTATACCAATTTGCAACTGTGAAATATATTTTTAAACAGATTTTCATTAACTATGCATAAAATCATGTTTTATTCCATTTTGAGGCAAAAACTTTTACAGCACTGGAATACGAGATTATGGGTCATAATGAGACGATTTAGACACAATGAGATATTTACCATATTGAGTTACATTTGATATTGATTTCCATGAAACTTGTTACAAATCATGTTTTAGGACATTTACATGAATTGCACTAGGATGAGAGATGAAAAACACAATTTGAGACTATTTGATGAGCTTCAAGTGTGAAATGTAATTATAAACAGTGTTACATGACTATGATCTAAAATCATGGTTAATTCAATGTCAAAGCTAAAACAAGTGCAGTATTGGTAAGACAGAGGTTCAAGCCATTTGAAACAGTTTAGTTGTATTTCAAAAGTGAACTGAATTTTTCAACAGTTTTTCACTGACATGGTCTAAAACCATATTTTCAGGTAGATTCCAAATGTAAGTAGAACCACAAATAAATGACCTCTAATAAAATACACCATGCGGCTTTTTAAACATTTTTCCGAAAACATGGTCTAATATCATGTTTAACGGAGCTGTTAAGAATGAACAAGGACAGTACTGGTAGGAGAGATGAAAGGAGACACTGAGACACTTCAAACCCTTTTTCAACTGTGAAATATATATTTAAACAGATTTTCATTAACTATAAATAAAATCATGTTTTATTCCATTTTGAGGCAAAAACTTTTACAGCAATGGAATACGAGATTATTGGAGTCATAATGAGACGATTTAGACACAATGAGATATTTACCATATTGAGTTACATTTGATATTGATTTCCATGAAACTTGTTACAAATCATGTTTTAGGACATTTACATGAATGGCACTAGGATGAGAGATGAAAGACACAATTTGAGACTATTTGATGCGCTTCAATTGTGAAATGTAATTATAAACAGTGTTACATGACTATGATCTAAAATCATGGTTAACTCAATGTCAAAGCTAAAACAAGTGCAGTATTGGTAAGACAGAGGTTGAGACAATTTGAAACAGTTTAGTTGTCTTTCAAAAGTGAACTGAATTTTTCAACAGTTTTTCATTGACATGGTATAAAACCATATTTTCAGGTAGTTTCCAAATGTAAGTAGAATCACAAATAAATGACCTCTAATAAAATACACCATGAGGCTTTTTAAACAGTTTTCCGAAAACATGGTCTGATGTCATGTTTAACAGAGCTGTTAACAATGAACAAGTACAGTACTGATAGGAGAGATGAAAGGAGACACTGAGACACTTCAAACCCTTTTTCAGCTGTGAAATATATATTTAAACAGCTTTTCATTAACTATGCATAAAATCATGTTTTATTCGATTTTGAGGCAAAAACTTTTACAGCACGAGATTAAAGGAGTCATAATGAGACGATTTAGACACATTGAGAAATTTACCATATTGAATAACATTTCATATTGATTTCCATGAAACTTGTTACAAATCATATTTTAGGACATTTACATGAATTGCACTAAGATGAGAGATGAAGAACACAATTTGAGACTATTTGATGAGCTTCAAGTGTGAAATGTAATTATAAACAGTGTTTCATGACTATGTTCTAAAATCATGGTTAACTCAATGTCAAAGCTAAAACAAGTGCAGTATTGGTAAGACAGAGGTTGAGACAATTTGAAACAGTTTAGTTGTCTTTCAAAAGTGAACTGAATTTTTCAACAGTTTTTCATTGACATGGTCTAAAAACATATTTTCAGGTAGTTTCCAAATGTAAGTAGAACCAAAAATAAATGACCTCTAATAAAATACACCATGAGGCTTTTTAAACAGTTTTCCGAAAACATGGTCTAATTTCATGTTTAACGGAACTGTTAAGCATGAACAAATACAGTACTGGTAGGAGAGATGAAAGGAGACACTGTGACACTATATACCATTTTACAACTGTGAAATGTATTTTTAAACAGCTTTTCATTAACTATGCATAAAATCATGTTTTATTCCATTTTGAGGCAAGAACTTTTACAGCACTGGAATACGAGATTATGGGAGTCATAATGAGACGATTTAGTCACAATGAGATATTTACCATATTGAGTTACATTTGATATTTCTGTTCATGATCCTTGGTACAAATCATGTTTTAGGACATTTACATGAATGGCACTAGGTTGAGAGATGAAAGACACAATTTGAGACTATTTGATGAGCTTCAATTGTGAAATGTAATTATAAACAGTGTTACATGACTATGATCTAAAATCATGGTTTACTCAATGTCAAAGCTAAAACAAGTGCAGTATTGGTAAGACAGAGGTTGAGACAATTTGAAACAGTTTAGTTGTCTTTCAAAAGTGAACTGAATTTTTCAACAGTTTTTCATTGACATGGTATAAAACCATATTTTCAGGTAGTTTCCAAATGTAAGTAGAACCACAAATAAATGACCTCTAATAAAATACACCATGAGGCTTTTTAAACAGTTTTCCGAAAACATGGTCTAATATCATGTTTAAAGGAGCTGTTAAGCATGAACAAGTACAGTACTGGTAGGAATGATGAAAGGAGACACTGAGACACTTCAACCCCTTTTTCAACTGTGAAATATATTTTTAAACAGCTTTTCATTAACTATGCATAAAATCATGTTTTATTCCATTTTATGCAAAAACCTTTACAGCACTGGAATACGAGATTATGGGAGTCATAATGAGACGATTTAGTCACAATGAGATATTTACCATATTGAGTTACATTTGATATTTCTGTTCATGATCCTTGGTACAAATCATGTTTTAGGACATTTACATGAATGGCACTAGGATGAGAGTTGAAAGACACAATTTGAGACTATTTGATGAGCTTCATGGTTAACTCAATGTCAAAGCTAAAACAAATGCAGTATTGGTAAGACAGAGGTTCAGACCATTTGAAACAGTTTAGTTGTCTTTCAAAAGTGAACTGAAGTTTTCAACCGTTTTTCACTGACATGGTCTAAAGCCATATTTTCAGGTAGATTCCAAATGTAAGTAGAACCACAAATAAATGACCTCTAATAAAATACACCATGAGGCTTTTTAAACAGTTTTCCGAAAACATAGTCTAATATCATGTTTAAAGGAGCTGTTAAGCATGAACAAGTACAGTACTGGTAGGATAGATGAAAGGAGACACTGAGACACTTCAAACCCTTTTTCAACTGTGAAATATATTTTTAAACAGCTTTTCATTAACTATGCATAAAATCATGTTTTATTCCATTTTGAGGCAAAAACTTTTACAGCACGAGATTAAAGGAGTCATAATGAGACGATTTAGACACATTGAGATATTTACCATATTGAGTTACATTTGATATTGATTTCCATGAAACTTGTTACAAATCATGTTTTAGGACATTTACATGAATTGCACTAGGATGAGAGATGAAAGACACGATTTGAGACTATTTGATGAGCTTCAATTGTGAAATGTAATTATAAACAGTGTTACATGACTATGATCTAAAATCATGGTTTACTCAATGTCAAAGCTAAAACAAGTGCAGTATTGGTAAGACAGAGGTTGAGACAATTTGAAACAGTTTAGTTGTCTTTCAAAAGTGAACTGAATTTTTCAACAGTTTTTCATTGACATGGTCTAAAACCATATTTTCAGGTAGTTTCCAAATGTAAGTAGAATCACAAATAAATGACCTCTAATAAAATACACCATGAGGCTTTTTAAACAGTTTTCCGAAAACATAGTCTAATATCATGTTTAAAGGAGCTGTTAAGCATGAACAAGTACAGTTCTGGTAGGATAGATGAAAGGAGACACTGAGACACTTCAAACCCTTTTTCAACTGTGAAATATATTTTAAACTGCTTTTCATTAACTATGCATAAAATCATGTTTTATTCCATTTTGAGGCAAAAACTTTTACAGCACGAGATTAAAGGAGTCATAATGAGACGATTTAGACACATTGGGATATTTACCATATTGAGTTACATTTGATATTGATTTCCATGAAACTTGTTACAAATCATGTTTTAGGACATTTACATGAATTGCACTAGGATGAGAGTTGAAAGACACAATTTGAGACTATTTGATGAGCTTCAATTGTGAAATGTAATTATAAACAGTGTTACATGACTATGATCTAAAATCATGGTTTTCTCAATGTCAAAGCTAAAACAAGTGCAGTATTGGTAAGACAGAGGTTGAGACAATTTGAAACAGTTTAGTTGTCTTTCAAAAGTGAACTGAATTTTTCAACAGTTTTTCATTGACATGGTATAAAACCATATTTTCAGGTAGTTTCCAAATGTAAGTAGAATCACAAATAAATGACCTCTAATAAAATACACCATGAGGCTTTTTAAACAGTTTTCCGAAAACATGGTCTAATTTCATGTTTAACGGAACTGTTAAGCATGAACAAATACAGTACTGGTAGGAGAGATGAAAGGAGACACTGTGACACTATATACCATTTTTCAACTGTGAAATATATTTTTAAACAGCTTTTCATTAACTATGCATAAAATCATGTTTTATTACATTTTGAGGCAAAAACTTTTACAGCACTGGAATACGAGATTATGGGAGTCATAATGAGACGATTTAGTCACAATGAGATATTTACCATATTGAGTTACATTTGATATTTCTTTCCATGAAACTTGTTACAAATCATGTTTTAGGACATTTACATGAATGGCACTAGGATGAGAGATGAAAGACACAATTTGAGACTATTTGATGAGCTTCAATTGTGAAATGTAATTATAAACAGTGTTACATGACTATGATCTAAAATCATGGTTAACTCAATGTCAAAGCTAAAACAAGTGCAGTATTGGTAAGACAGAGGTTGAGACCATTTGAAACAGTTTAGTTGTCTTTCAAAAGTGAACTGAATTTTTCAACAGTTTTTCACTGACATGGTCTAAAACCATATTTTCAGGTAGATTCCAAATGTAAGTAGAACCACAAATAAATGACCTCTAATAAAATACACCATGCGGCTTTTTAAACAGTTTTCCGAAAACATGGTCTAATATCATGTTTAACGGAGCTGTTAAGAATGAACAAGTACAGTACTGGTAGGAGAGATGAAAGGAGACACTGAGACACTTCAAACCCTTTTTCAACTGTGAAATATATTTTTAAACAGCTTTTCATTAACTATGCATAAAATCATGTTTTATTCCATTTTGAGGCAAAAACTTTTACAGCACGAGATTAAAGGAGTCATAATGAGACGATTTAGACACATTGAGAAATTTACCATATTGAATAACATTTCATATTGATTTCCATGAAACTTGTTACAAATCATGTTTTATTCCATTTTATGCAAAAACTTTTACAGCACTGGAATACGAGATTATGGGAGTCATAATGAGACGATTTAGTCACAATGAGATATTTACCATATTGAGTTACATTTGATATTTCTGTTCATGATCCTTGGTACAAATCATGTTTTAGGACATTTACATGAATGGCACTAGGATGAGAGTTGAAAGACACAATTTGAGACTATTTGATGAGCTTCATGGTTAACTCAATGTCAAAGCTAAAACAAATGCAGTATTGGTAAGACAGAGGTTCAGACCATTTGAAACAGTTTAGTTGTCTTTCAAAAGTGAACTGAATTTTTCAACCGTTTTTCACTGACATGGTCTAAAGCCATATTTTCAGGTAGATTCCAAATGTCAGTAGAACCACAAATAAATGACCTCTAATAAAATACACCATGAGGCTTTTTAAACAGTTTTCCGAAAACATGGTCTAATATCATGTTTAATGGAGCTGTTAAGCATGAACAAGTACAGTACTGGTAGGATAGCTGAAAGGAGACACTGAGACACTTTACACCAATTTGCAACTGTGAAATATATTTTTAAACAGCTTTTCATTAACTATGCATAAAATCATGTTTTATTCCATTTTGAGGCAAAAACTTTTACAGCACTGGAATACGAGATTATGGGAGTCATAATGAGACGATTTAGTCACAATGAGATATTTACCATATTGAGTTACATTTGATATTTCTGTTCATGATCCTTGGTACAAATCATGTTTTAGGACATTTACATGAATGGCACTAGGATGAGAGTTGAAAGACACAATTTGAGACTATTTGATGAGCTTCAATTGTGAAATGTAATTATAAACAGTTTTACATGACTATGATCTAAAATCATGGTTTACCCAATGTCAAAGCTAAAACAAGTGCAGTATTGGTAAGACAGAGGTTGAGACAATTTGAAACAGTTTAGTTGTCTTTCAAAAGTGAACTGAATTTTTCAACTGTTTTTCATTGACATGGTCTAAAAACATATTTTCAGGTAGTTTCCAAATGTAAGTAGAACCAAAAATAAATGACCTCTAATAAAATACACCATGAGGCTTTTTAAACAGTTTTCCGAAAACATGGTCTAATTTCATGTTTAACGGAACTGTTAAGCATGAACAAATACAGTACTGGTAGGAGAGATGAAAGGAGACACTGTGACACTATATACCATTTTTCAACTGTGAAATATATTTTTAAACAGCTTTTCATTAACTATGCATAAAATCATGTTTTATTCCATTTTGAGGCAAAAACTTTTACAGCACTGGAATACGAGATTATGGGAGTCATAATGAGACGATTTAGTCACAATGAGATATTTACCATATTGAGTTACATTTGATATTTCTGTTCATGATCCTTGGTACAAATCATGTTTTAGGACATTTACATGAATGGCACTAGGATGAGAGTTGAAAGACACAATTTGAGACTATTTGATGAGCTTCATGGTTAACTCAATGTCAAAGCTAAAACAAGTGCAGTATTGGTAAGACAGAGGTTGAGACAATTTGAAACAGTTTAGTTGTCTTTCAAAAGTGAACTGAATTTTTCAACAGTTTTTCATTGACATGGTCTAAAACCATATTTTCAGGTAGTTTCCAAATGTAAGTAGAATCACAAATAAATGACCTCTAATAAAATACACCATGAGGCTTTTTAAACAGTTTTCCGAAAACATAGTCTAATATCGTGTTTAAAGGAGCTGTTAAGCATGAACAAGTACAGTACTGGTAGGATAGATGAAAGGAGACACTGAGACACTTCAAACACTTTTTTTCAACTGTGAAATATATTTTAAACTGTTTTTCATTAACTATGCATAAAATCATGTTTTATTCCATTTTGAGGCAAAAACTTTTACAGCACGAGATTAAAGGAGTCATAATGAGACGATTTAGACACATTGAGATATTTACCATATTGAGTTACATTTGATATTGATTTCCATGAAACTTGTTACAAATCATGTTTTAGGACATTTACATGAATTGCACTAGGATGAGAGATGAAAGACACAATTTGAGACTATTTGATGAGCTTCAATTGTGAAATGTAATTATAAACAGTGTTACATGACTATGATCTAAAATCATGGTTTACTCAATGTCAAAGCTAAAACAAGTGCAGTATTGGTAAGACAGAGGTTGAGACAATTTGAAACAGTTTAGTTGTCTTTCAAAAGTGAACTGAATTTTTCAACAGTTTTTCATTGACATGGTATAAAACCATATTTTCAGGTAGTTTCCAAATGTAAGTAGAACCACAAATAAATGACCTCTAATAAAATACACCATGAGGCTTTTTAAACAGTTTTCCGAAAACATGGTCTAATATCATGTTTAACGGAGCTGTTAAGCATGAACAAGTACAGTACTGGTAGGATAGATGAAAGGAGACACTGAGACACTTCAAACCCTTTTTCAACTGTGAAATATATTTTTAAACAGCTTTTCATTAACTATGCATAAAATCATGTTTTATTCCATTTTGAGGCAAAAACCTTTACAGCACGAGATTAATGGAGTCATAATGAGACGATTTAGACACATTGAGAAATTTACCATATTGAATAACATTTCATATTGATTTCCATGAAACTTGTTACAAATCATGTTTTAGGACATTTACATGAATTGCACTAGGATGAGAGATGAAAAACACAATTTGAGACTTTGATGAGCTTCAAGTGTGAAATGTAATTATAAACAGTGTTTCATGACTATGTTCTAAAATCATGGTTAACTCAATGTCAAAGCTAAAACAAGTGCAGTATTGGTAAGACAGAGGTTGAGACAATTTGAAACAGTTTAGTTGTCTTTCAAAAGAGAACTGAATTTTTCAACAGTTTTTCATTGACATGGTCTAAAAACATATTTTCAGGTAGTTTCCAAATGTAAGTAGAACCAAAAATAAATGACCTCTAATAAAATACACCATGAGGCTTTTTAAACAGTTTTCCGAAAACATGGTCTAATTTCATGTTTAACGGAACTTTTAAGCATGAACAAATACAGTACTGGTAGGAGAGATGAAAGGAGACACTGTGACACTATATACCATTTTTCAACTGTGAAATATATTTTTAAACAACTTTTCATTAACTATGCATAAAATCATGTTTTATTACATTTTGAGGCAAAAACTTTTACAGCACTGGTATACGAGATTATGGGAGTCATAATGAGACGATTTAGTCACAATGAGATATTTACCATATTGAGTTACATTTGATATTGATTTCCATGAAACTTGTTACAAATCATGTTTTAGGACATTTACATGAATTGCACTAGGATGAGAGATGAAAGACACAATTTGAGACTATTTGATGAGCTTCAATTGTGAAATGTAATTATAAACAGTGTTACATGACTATGATCTAAAATCATGGTTTACTCAATGTCAAAGCTAAAACAAGTGCAGTATTGGTAAGACAGAGGTTGAGACAATTTGAAACAGTTTAGTTGTCTTTCAAAAGTGAACTGAATTTTTCAACAGTTTTTCATTGACATGGTCTAAAACCATATTTTCAGGTAGTTTCCAAATGTAAGTAGAACCACAAATAAATGACCTCTAATAAAATACACCATGAGGCTTTTTAAACAGTTTTCCGAAAACATGGTCTAATATCATGTTTAACGGAGCTGTTAAGCATGAACAAGTACAGTACTGGTAGGATAGATGAAAGGAGACACTGAGACACTTCAAACCCTTTTTCAACTGTGAAATATATTTTTAAACAGCTTTTCATTAACTATGCATAAAATCATGTTTTATTCCATTTTGAGGCAAAAACTTTTACAGCACGAGATTAAAGGAGTCATAATGAGACGATTTAGACACATTGAGAAATTTACCATATTGAATAACATTTCATATTGATTTCCATGAAACTTGTTACAAATCATGTTTTAGGACATTTACATGAATTGCACTAGGATGAGAGATGAAAAACACAATTTGAGACTATTTGATGAGCTTCAAGTGTGAAATGTAATTATAAACAGTGTTTCATGACTATGTTCTAAAATCATGGTTAACTCAATGTCAAAGCTAAAACAAGTGCAGTATTGGTAAGACAGAGGTTGAGACTATTTGAAACAGTTTAGTTGTCTTTCAAAAGTGAACTGAATTTTTAAACAGTTTTTCATTGACATGGTCTAAAACCATATTTTCAGGTAGTTTCCAAATGTAAGTAGAACCACAAATAAATGACCTCTAATAAAATACACCATGCGGCTTTTTAAACAGTTTTCCGAAAACATGGTCTAATATCATGTTTAATGGAGCTGTTAAGCATGAACAAATACAGTACTGGTAGGAGAGATGAAAGGAGACACTGTGACACTATATACCATTTTACAACTGTGAAATTTATTTTTAAACAGCTTTTCATTAACTATGCATAAAATCATGTTTTATTCCATTTTGAGGCAAAAACTTTTACAGCACTGGAATACGAGATTATGGGAGTCATAATGAGACGATTTAGACACAATGAGATATTTACCATATTGAGTTACATTTGATATTGATTTCCATGAAACTTGTTACAAATCATGTTTTAGGACATTTTGAGGCAATAACTTTTACAGCAATGGAATACGAGATTATTGGAGTCTTAATGAGACGATTTAGACACAATGAGATATTTACCATATTAAGCAACATTTGATATTTCTGTTCATGATCCTTGGTACAAATCATGTTTTACATGAATGGCACTAGGATGAGAGGTGAAAGACACAATTTGAGACTATTTGATGAGCTTCATGGTTAACTCAATGTCAAAGCTAAAACAAGTGCAGAATTGGTAAGACAGAGGTTCAGACCATTTGAAACAGTTTAGTTGTCTTTCAAAAGTGAACTGAATTTTTCAACAGTTTTTCATTGACATGGTATAAAACCATATTTTCAGGTAGTTTCCAAATGGAAGTAGAATCACAAATAAATGACCTCTAATGAAATACACCATGAGGCTTTTTAAACAGTTTTCCTAAAACATGGTCTAATATCATGTTTAACGGAGCTGTTAAGAATGAACAGGTACAGTACTGGTAGGAGAGATGAAAGGAGACACTGAGACACTTCAAACCCTTTTTCAACTGTGAAATATATATTTAAACAACTTTTCATTAACTATGCATAAAATCATGTTTTATTCCATTTTGAGGCAAAAACTTTTACAGCACGAGATTAAAGGAGTCATAATGAGACGATTTAGACACATTGAGAAATTTACCATATTGAATAACATTTCATATTGATTTCCATGAAACTTGTTACAAATCATGTTTTAGGACATTTACATGAATGGCACTAGGATGAGAGATGAAAGACACAATTTGAGACTATTTGATGAGCTTCAATTGTGAAATGTAATTATAAACAGTGTTACATGACTATGATCTAAAATCATGGTTAACTCAATGTCAAAGCTAAAACAAGTGCAGTATTGGTAAGACAGAGGTTGAGACAATTTGAAACAGTTTAGTTGTCTTTCAAAAGTGAACTGAATTTTTCAACAGTTTTTCATTGACATAGTCTAAAACCATATTTTCAGGTAGTTTCCAAATGTAAGTAGAATCACAAATAAATGACCTCTAATAAAATACACCATGAGGCTTTTTAAACAGTTTTCCGAAAACATGGTCTAATATCATGTTTAATGGAGCTGTTAAGCATGAACAAGTACAGTACTGGTAGGAGAGCTGAAAGGAGACACTGAGACATTTTACAAAAAATTTGCAACTGTGAAATATATCTTTAAACAGCTTTTCCTTAACTATGCATAAAATCATGTTTTATTCCATTTTGAGGCAAAAACTTTTACAGCACGAGATTATTGTAGTCATAATGAGACGATTTAGACACAATGAGATATTTACCATATTGAGTTACATTTGATATTGATTTCCATGAAACTTGTTACAAATCATGTTTTAGGACATTTACATGAATGGCACTAGGATGTGAGATGAAAGACCCAATTTGAGACTATTTGATGAGCTTCAAGTGTGAAATGTAATTATAAACAGTGTTTCATGACTATGATCTAAAATCATGGTTAACTCAATGTCAAAGCTAAAACAAGTGCAGTATTGGTAAGACAGAGGTTGAGACAATTTGAAACAGTTTAGTTGTCTTTCAAAAGTGAACTGAATTTTTCAACAGTTTTTCATTGACATGGTCTAAAACCATATTTTCAAATGTAAGCAGAACCACAAATAAATGACCTCTAATAAAATACACCATGAGGCTTTTTAAACAGTTTTCCGAAAACATGGTCTAATTTCATGTTTAACGGAACTGTTAAGCATGAACAAATACAGTACTGGTAGGAGAGATGAAAGGAGACACTGTGACACTATATACCATTTTACAACTGTGAAATGTATTTTTAAACAGCTTTTCATTAACTATGCATAAAATCATGTTTTATTCCATTTTGAGGCAAAAACTTTTACAGCACTGGAATACGAGATTATGGGAGTCATAATGAGACGATTTAGTCACAATGAGATATTTACCATATTGAGTTACATTTGATATTTCTGTTCATGATCCTTGGTACAAATCATGTTTTAGGACATTTACATGAATGGCACTAGGATGAGAGTTGAAAGACACAATTTGAGACTATTTGATGAGCTTCATGGTTAACTCAATGTCAAAGCTAAAACAAGTGCAGTATTGGTAAGACAGAGGTTGAGACAATTTGAAACAGTTTAGTTGTCTTTCAAAAGTGAACTGAATTTTTCAACAGTTTTTCATTGACATGGTCTAAAACCATATTTTCAAATGTAAGCAGAACCACAAATAAATGACCTCTAATAAAATACACCATGAGGCTTTTTAAACAGTTTTCCGAAAACATGGTCTAATTTAATGTTTAACGGAACTGTTAAGCATGAACAAATACAGTACTGGTAGGAGAGATGAAAGGAGACACTGTGACACTATATACCATTTTACAACTGTGAAATGTATTTTTAAACAGCTTTTCATTAACTATGCATAAAATCATGTTTTATTCCATTTTGAGGCAAAAACTTTTACAGCACTGGAATACGAGATTATGGGAGTCATAATGAGACGATTTAGTCACAATGAGATATTTACCATATTGAGTTACATTTGATATTTCTGTTCATGATCCTTGGTACAAATCATGTTTTAGGACATTTACATGAATGGCACTAGGATGAGAGTTGAAAGACACAATTTGAGACTATTTGATGAGCTTCATGGTTAACTCAATGTCAAAGCTAAAACAAGTGCAGTATTGGTAAGACAGAGGTTCAGACCATTTGAAACAGTTTAGTTGTCTTTCAAAAGTGAACTGAATTTTTCAACAGTTTTTCACTGACATGGTATAAAGCCATATTTTCAGGTAGATTCCAAATGTAAGTAGAACCACAAATAAATGACCTCTAATAAAATACGCCATGAGGCTTTTTAAACAGTTTTCCGAAAACATGGTCTAATATCATGTTTAATAGAGCTGTTAAGCATGAACAAGTACAGTACTGGTAGGAGAGCTGAAAGGAGACACTGAGACACTTTACACCAATTTGCGACTGTGAAATATATTTTTAAACAGCTTTTCATTAACTATGCATAAAATCATGTTTTATTCCATTTTGAGGCAAAAACTTTTACAGCACGAGATTAAAGGAGTCATAAAAAGACGATTTAGACACATTGAGAAATTTACCATATTGAATAACATTTCATATTGATTTCCATGAAACTTGTTACAAATCATGTTTTAGGACATTTACATGAATTGCACTAGGATGAGAGATGAAAGACACAATTTGAGACTATTTGATGAGCTTCAAGTTGTGAGATGTAATTATAAACAGTGTTACATGACTATGTTCTAAAATCATGGTTAACTCAATGTCAAAGCTAAAACAAGTGCAGTATTGGTAAGACAGATGTTGAGACAATTTGAAACAGTTTAGTTGTCTTTCAAGAGTGACCTGAATTTTTCAACAGTTTTTCATTGACATGGTATAAAACCATATTTTCAGGTAGTTTCCAAATGTAAGTAGAACCACAAATAAATGACCTCTAATAAAATACACCATGCGACTTTTTAAACAGTTTTCCTAAAACATGGTCTAATATCATGTTTAACGGAGCTGTTAAGAATGAACAAGTACAGTACTGGTAGGAGAGATGAAAGGAGACACTGAGACACTTCAAACCCTTTTTCAACTGTGAAATATATATTTAAACAGCTTTTCATTAACTATTCATAAAATCATGTTTTATTCCATTTTGAGGCAAAAACTTTTACAGCACTGGAATACGAGATTATGGGAGTCATAATGAGACGATTTAGTCACAATGAGATATTTACCATATTGAGTTACATTTGATATTTCTGTTCATGATCCTTGGTACAAATCATGTTTTAGGACATTTACATGAATGGCACTAGGATGAGAGTTGAAAGACACAATTTGAGACTATTTGATGAGCTTCATGGTTAACTCAATGTCAAAGCTAAAACAAGTGCAGTATTGGTAAGACAGAGGTTGAGACAATTTGAAACAGTTTAGTTGTCTTTCAAAAGTGAACTGAATTTTTCAACAGTTTTTCATTGACATGGTATAAAACCATATTTTCAGGTAGTTTCCAAATGTAAGTAGAACCACAAATAAATGACCTCTAATAAAATACACCATGCGGCTTTTTAAACAGTTTTCCTAAAACATGGTCTAATATCATGTTTAACGGAGCTGTTAAGAATGAACAAGTACAGTACTGGTAGGAGAGATGAAAGGAGACACTGAGACACTTCAAACCCTTTTTCAACTGTGAAATATATATTTAAACAGCTTTTCATTAACTATTCATAAAATCATGTTTTATTCCATTTTGAGGCAAAAACTTTTACAGCAATGGAATACGAGATTATTGGAGTCATAATGAGACGATTTAGACACAATGAGATATTTACCATATTGAGTTACATTTGATATTGATTTCCATGAAACTTGTTACAAATCATGTTTTAGGACATTTACATGAATTGCACTAGGATGAGAGATGAAAGACACAATTTGAGACTATTTGATGAGCTTCAATTGTGAAATGTAATTATAAACAGTGTTACATGACTATGATCTAAAATCATGGTTTACTCAATGTCAAAACTAAAACAAGTGCAGTATTGGTAAGACAGAGGTTGAGACAATTTGAAACAGTTTAGTTGTCTTTCAAAAGTGAACTGAATTTTTCAACAGTTTCTCATTGACATGGTCTAAAACCATATTTTCAGGTAGTTTCCAAATGTAAGTAGAATCACAAATAAATGACCTCTAATAAAATACACCATGAGGCTTTTTAAACAGTTTTCCGAAAACATAGTCTAATATCATGTTTAAAGGAGCTGTTAAGCATGAACAAGTACAGTACTGGTAGGATAGATGAAAGGAGACACTGAGACACTTCAAACCCTTTTTCAACTGTGAAATATATTTTAAACTGCTTTTCATTAACTATGCATAAAATCATGTTTTATTCCATTTTGAGGCAAAAACTTTTACAGCACGAGATTAAAGGAGTCATAATGAGACGATTTAGACACATTGAGATATTTACCATATTGAGTTACATTTGATATTGATTTCCATGAAACTTGTTACAAATCATGTTTCAGGACATTTACATGAATTGCACTAGGATGAGAGATGAAAGACACAATTTGAGACTATTTAATGAGCTTCAATTGTGAAATGTAATTATAAACAGTGTTACATGACTATGATCTAAAATCATGGTTTACTCAATGTCAAAACTAAAACAAGTGCAGTATTGGTAAGACAGAGGTTGAGACAATTTGAAACAGTTTAGTTGTCTTTCAAAAGTGAACTGAATTTTTCAACAGTTTTTCATTGACATGGTCTAAAACCATATTTTCAGGTAGTTTCCAAATGTAAGTAGAATCACAAATAAATGACCTCTAATAAAATACACCATGAGGCTTTTTAAACAGTTTTCCGAAAACATAGTCTAATATCATGTTTAAAGGAGCTGTTAAGCATGAACAAGTACAGTACTGGTAGGATAGATGAAAGGAGACACTGAGACACTTCAAACCCTTTTTCAACTGTGAAATATATTTTAAACTGCTTTTCATTAACTATGCATAAAATCATGTTTT